>VYZQ01056775.1:67525-89593 GCA_013400655.1 Mystacornis crossleyi
TCTTAGCTGGGTGTCTGAGCCCTTTTGGTGCCAGAGATGACTCCGTGCTGGGCCTGTGACCTGTCCCAGTTTTTATTTACCTATACACCAACCATCTGTGGTGAGAGGGGGTAGACTTGTCCTGGCACAAGTAGGACCACGTAAAATGCAGGTACAGTCCAGGAGTGTGGCCAAGGCAAGGGAGAATATTTTAGTTTTAATCAAGACAACAATAACACAGCATTTTATAAATAACTGGTGGAATTTTCGTAGAAGGTCTTCAGGATGTCCTGCATGGGAAAATGAAGTCCCGAGAATAAGTCTTCCTGGAGACAGACTGTACCAATTACAGAATAAAATCACAGAACTCTAAGGTTGGAAAAGACCTCTAAGATCATCAAGTCCAACTGTTAAAGGTTAAGGGTTGTTGTAAGAGACACTTCGTGCTCCCACCTTCCAGCAATGCTGCTCCTGTCAGCCTTGCCCTACACAATCTTGAATAACACTTGCAATGAGTCACACGAATTAACCAGAAATACACAAAGGTCTTTCACGGAGGGGGAGAGCTTTATTGATTCCTGTAGTCACACAACTTTTATACCATTTCTAGTGCTTCCAGTCCAGGTGGAGAACAGGGACAATGGAAATGGTGCATTTCCAATTTAGATGTTTCTGACAGACTTATTTTTTCCAAGGAACTTATTTTTTCAAGTACCTCTCCCTGACATTTCTCTGAAATTCATGGCTGAGATTTTCTCCTTATCACCAGTTGAGGCTGCAGTTATTAAACAGAACGAACTCAATCCTTAGTTGATGGAAATAAGCACAACCCACAAAAAAATGTGTCACTCCAGATTCCAAGGCCTGAGTTATGTAGGAATCCCACCCAGTAATCCTTGCAATAAACCAAATAGCCACCAGATTACAGAGTTTTGTGGCCTTACCAACATTTGCATGGCCTTGTATTTACCAGACAAGTGATTAGAGGGCTCATGGCCAACTTTCAAATTTTGTATTTTCTTCAAAAAGAAGGGAAAGGAACGATTACTCACATACTGGACCATTTTGATTGTGAATCACAGAGCTACACAGTGTTTCCCATACCCTGCTAGGCCATAGGATATACCAATTTTCTATTTGTTGCAGCCATAAATAAAGTAGTTTTCAGGAGATGGAACAAGGAATCCAATCACTGGTAACCCCTTCCTGGCAATGGTCATTCATTACAAGCCCAAACTTATTCATCAGCAGCCTTTTATACCTTTTGCTCACAGAGTTTGGCTGATTCACCTTCCAGGAAAGGTGACTGATTTGCTCTTATGTGACCCATTTCCTCCTGAGAGGCGTCAGAGCGCTGTAATCCGTGAGACTCCTTGTCTTTGCTTTAGTGTAGCTTAGCTTGGCTCCTGTCTGCCTTTCCCTGGGTTAGAGAGTGCAGCTCCTCAGCTTTCACACTGCCTGGCTTGAGGAAATGGATTGAGAGCAAGCTGGCACAGCCTCTGTCTTAGTGGAAAAGCGAGTGCCAGCTTTTTCATGTTTTGGACTGAATTTAACACCCATCGCAATTCAGGAGACACCCTGATAGTCCTGAGGGCAAGCTAAGGGTGGGCTCACCCCTGCAGTCGCCTCGAGGATCTGTGGTGAGAGGGAACAGCCCCATCCCACCCTCAGGGCTGATGTTCCCTTCCCCATAATCCCTCCACATCTCAAATTTAACGCAGACCAAATTCTGCTTTCAGTACTTATATGGTCCCTGCTGCTGAGAGATGGGTCCGTTGTTCTGATGGAAATTTTTAGTACTGCTAGAAAACAGTGCCAGCTGGAATATTCACCCTCTGTGTGTCCAGCAAGCAGCATTTTCCATTTCTTCAGTAAAAATCCTCTTGGCTACAGAGAGTGCCGCAGGAACCCACACACTCATGCAAATGAGGAATGACGAAGATTGGGATCTTGCAGATTGGAGCTGCAGATTTGAGGGCAAGGAAGAGAACTGGATGCTTCAGGACATGAGGTTCATCTCCTCCAGGTGTCAGTCAGGTCACCATATCTCCCCTCTGTGACGTTATACAGCGATAATAGATGTGCTCTGTGCAGGCAGGGCTCTGCCAGCAGCACTCGTCCCTTTATCAGGCAACTGCTTTTCTTGGTGCAGGCTCATGGATTTCCAATAGTATCCATGAAAACAATCTTGTTTTGGAAAAACTTTTGGAGTAATAGGTTTGAGGCTTTCTGCATGTAACACTGGGCCAATTCTCAGCTGTTGACAGAAATAACTAACTGCATTATGTGCATATATTTTTAATTCATGGCATCTCACTTCCTTTTTCCTATTTTAGAAAAACAAAAGCCCCTGATTGAGGTCCAGATTCTCAAACCTTTTGTTACTGAATAAACATTGATTTACACTAGTTAAGAAAATAGGAAGTAGATTTTCTTGGGTTTGGATGGGGAGATTTATGCTTTTGGCTTCCTGGGTAAAATATTTTTTGCCAAAAACCAACCTGGGGGTGAGATACATCCACAGGGATAGTCATACTCAGGCACTATATTTCATTGGTATTCCTCACTATGCAGTCCCTGTCCCCTTGCACATGAATGCAAAAGATCTGGAAAATGTCCAGTATTTGAAACGTGGTAGTCACCGGTGGAGCTGATGACCCATGGGGACAAAACTGGAATCCAGGGCAATGACATTCATAACCAAGATTTTTTCAGCATAGCCTGGTTTTTCCTGAGGCAGACACTCTTCTAGTTCTGCAAAATACATGACGCTCTTTATTTTTTTCGCAGTTTTTCACAAGTTTCCCAAAGGTTGGAGATCTGGGACAGCTTGAGCCAGACATATAAACCCAGATGGATGTCATGGGGATGTCAGGAAGTCTCTCATTCATCATCTACTGCTAGAACTTTGCATTTACAGCTCTGGACCAGCCAAGAATTTGGTCTACACCTTCCCATGGGCTTGTGACATCAGTCCATCTCAGCTTATTTAATGTAACCTCATGATGCAGCCCAGCTCTGTTGTGCAAAAATACAGAGACAGGCAGAGAGCTGGGGCTGTTCAGCCTGGAGAAGAGAAAGGTTCAAGGGAGATATTATAGTGACATCTCAGCACTTATAGAGGGCCTACAAAATAATAGGGAGACAGACTTTTTATTCTGGCAAATGATGATAGAAGGAGGGGGAATGATTTTAAACAAAAAGAGATTTAATGTTAGGAAAAAAAATGAGGGTGATGAGGCCCTGGCACAGGTTGCCCAGAGAAGCTGTGGCTGCCCCTGGATCCCTGGAAGTGTCCAAGGCCAGGTTGGACGGGGCTTGGAGCACCCTGGGATAGAGAAAAGTGTCCCTGCCCATGGCAGGGGGTGGCACTGGATGGGCTTTGAGGTCTCTTCCAACACAAACTGTTCTGATACTTCATGGATCTCTTCACCATTGCAAGGTGGTGGAAGATGCTTGGAAGGAAAGGTGCAATGAGGCAGTGACATTGTCTGTTTCTGCAGACAAGAAGGGCGGAAGGATATCCCGTAGAAAATCAGTGTGAGCATCGCAACTCTGCTCAGATACCTGCTTAGCCATGCTTGTTTCTCAGTGTGGGTAGCAACCCCCAAAATTACACAAGGGCTATAAACTCGTACTCCAAAAACTTGCCTGAGTAACTTGCTGAGCAGTCTTCTCTTAGTCAGCAGCAGGGACTGTGCTCTGAATGCCAGCAAATTTGGCTCTCCAGGGTGGTATCTGCAGTAAAGGAGCACTCGGAGTGTAAGCCTGTTTCACTTGCTGGAAAAAGCTTCAAGCCACATCAAAGCAAGGAGGTTTCTTAAAAGGGTCTGAACCAGATTCCTACCTGGTGACCACTGCTGCACAGAGAGCTCTGCTTGTTTTGCCCTGTCAAAGACTCTGCCTCACCCACTTCCCTCACCCCAAAATCAGCTCTAGGAATTGTTCACAAGGGACTATGAGACAAAGCTTCAGTGTTCTTGGGTGTTTTTTTAAATACAGAATCACAGAATATAGAATTGGGTTGGAAGAGTCCATTCAAGGTAATCTAGTCCAAGCTTTCTGCCTTGGGCAGGTATACCTTCAACTAGATCAGGTTGCTCAGAGCCCTGTCCAATCTGACCTTGAATATTTCTAAGGATGGGGCAGTCACTACCTCTCTGGGTAGTCTGCGCCAACTTTTCATCACCTCACTGTTAAAAAATTTCTTCCTTACATCTTGCCTGAATCTAACCTCTTTTAGTTTAAAACCCTTGTCCTATTGCAACAGACCCTGCTGAAATTCTGTTCTCCTCTTTAGGTACTGAAAGGACTCATAAAGTCTCACTGGAGCCTTCCCTGCTCCAAGCTGAACACCACAAACTTTCTCAGCCTGTCTCCATTGTTGCAGTGGGGTCTCCCCAACCTTCCCTGGCAGATAGCTTTGGCCCGTAGGAAGAATCAGAGGACAATACTTTTGATAGATGTTCAGAGATGTTTAAATTTTATTTCCAGCCTTATGGCTGGAGGCTCCAGCACAGACTGCCACATCAGCCCCAGAACTGCTCCAAGGTCTCCTCTAGAATCATGTGAACACCAACCTAAGTACAGCATTCTCTGGGCAGGGTACATTTGAAATGGCCAGTGAGGAACAGGATTTAGGTACAACAGCATCAGGGAGCCTGGAATCCTCGTGTAACCCGACCCATGCTTTCACTCCCAAGGCCCATCCTCCCCAGGGGGGAACCTCCACACTCCATAGCACTCACAGCATCTTTATGGCCTCCTCTGGACTCAGTCCAAGAGGTCCTTGTCTTTCCTGTGCTGGATATGAGCATTAACTCTGGTATCTAATTGCAAGCTGACTCAATGCAGTCACAGGTTATGATAGGCCAAGAAGGCCCAGCTCTCCCAAGTCCCACGGATCTCTCCAGAGAGCTGCAAGGAACCACTTGCTCATACTGGGAATTCTGTGGGTGAGAAGTGCTGGAGCAGCACAAGGCATTGTTCCTTTCTGTAGATGCATTTTGACCAGGCCTTGACCTTTCAGATTCCTGCTCAGTGTCTCCTCCTTGCAAGAAAAGAGANACATTTCAGATGAATTGGTGGAATGCTGTGGATCAGGGACACCTGGATGTTGTGGATCAGGGACACTTCTGGAGTCTTTGACACCTTGTAAGTGGATACAGCTGCCCATCACATCCGTGCAGCTNTTCTCAACTTCAGCAGGATAGATTTTAACAGGGCATGAAACCAATAATCTGCATTGCTTCCTTCCTTAAAACCTTTAAAGGGAGTTTTGCCTTTCCATGAACTCTGCTTCTGCTCTGTAATTTGAACTTGCTGTGAGGAACCTGGCATTTTAAAACCGATATCGATTTCTGATCTGTGATGTTGATGCTTGAAAGGACCTATGTCACCAAGCACTCTCCCCGCCTCAGCTGGTGTTATTTCTTGAGGTTTAAAGAGATTGCTTTGGTTTTCTCGTTAATCTGTCTCATTCCATATTTCAGTATTTTTCTCCATCGAGGGTATATATATTATCTCTCTTTGACTCCAACAGAAAAAAATCCTCCAAGTCCATGAGCTCTGCACTGATCTCAGACCAAGATATCCTGCTCTCATTTTCCACTCCGCTCTCACAGNGCCATAGCCTGAGCTGGGCTCTGCTCACCCTCGGGTACTCTGCCCATCAACAGCTCCCCCTGCTTGTTTGAGCCATCAGCATCGAAATCTCTTCCAGTATCACTGCCTGATATATTCTTCTCCCTAGACCTGCGACTGGACAATAACATCGCCTTTATGTTGTCCCAGGTTCCTGTCCCAGGTTCCTGTCNTGCTCTCATTTTCCACTCCGCTCTCACAGCTTAGTGTGAAGCAGTTAGGATGAGAGATGACAATCTCCCTCAGGAGAACACTTATGTTGTTCAGCTCTATATGATTTTGTGGTATTCAATACATTCTTACGGCATGTGAGCAGTATTGCACACTTAAGGATCTCAGGGATTTTTGGAAATTTTTTCTATTTGCATTTCCAGCTATCTCCAAATTTCAGAAAACCTGATCTTGGCTTGTATATGTCACACACTAAGATACTGTGCTTTAACTTGATTGCAGAAATCTCACTCTGGGAGAGATGTTAAAAGCCGCCCTAGAAGGTGAGGGTAAGCCAGGTTATTGTTAATAGATCCCTTAGGGTGGATTAGAGTGAAACAACACCGAACAATTGGTGTATATAAATATACATATGTGGGGTTTATTGTGGNCTTTGCAGTTTCCTACAGCAGGCAAAAGTCCTCCAATGAATTTGGCAATGTTGATGCCATTGAAACATCAACCTTTCAGTCTCTCACAGGAGATGGTTGCTTGGCTGCTAAATGTTCCTTCCAAAGGGATAACTCTTCTGCTCCTCAGCAAATCCAGAGGCCAGCAGAGAGGAACCGGGCATGGACTCCACTCTCTCCCCTCTCCTGCTTAGACAGTGCCCACGAAAGCACAGTCAGAAGCGTGAACTCTTCAGTGTGTTTGAAGGACTGACTAGTGGCAGCTTTCCTGAATAAGTGATAGTATTTTAATGGAAGAGAGACAGAGGAATAATCCAATTAGGAGAATGTGGCAGTTTGGCTGACAAACAATTAGCTGGGGTAAGTGCATCGGAGTGCTGAAGGAGTGGAGTCTGGCAGGGTGGCAGGGCAACCCTGATGTGACTAGCAGAGAGACAAAATCTTGTAGTGACATAGTTCTCACCCTCCAGTTCTTTTCCAGAAGTTTATTATATTGAACACAGCTCTTTCTCTCACCAGACTGCATTTGGATTCTTGGAAATTTGACAAAAATATCTCCTGAGAACTGGCCTGTTTCCTCTCTTTCCAAGCTGACCTTTTAATGAGGTCTCATTTTGCTTCCATAAGCTGAGAACAGAGTGTACGAGACCAGCACAAAATGTGCATTGTCTTTCTAGGATTTCATTTCTGGTTTATTCTCCTGCACATTTCCACTTTCTAGGGACCAAATCCTAGGGCAGTTTTCTCTGCCCTACAGTGAGAGATGCTGTTCTTAGAGGAACAATTGGAATGAATATACTCACCCTTAAAACCAGCTCTGTTCTCAGAGGTCCTAAAACAACCAGTTTTTCACTCTATCTTCTTGCATAACTTAAAGCAACTCTTCCATTTAGAATGGTTTTAGTTTTTTGGTTGGATTTTGTTTCTCAAACAAATAAAGGTGGTGTGAGCACTGGTTGTGTTCCTGAAATAAGGATCAAAAAACACTTTTTATCTGACTTCTATTAAAGTAATATCCTATTCTGTGGGATTTTTTTGCAGTACAAGACCTAATCCTGGTTTTATTCTGATAAGCCTGCATTAGAATGTCCAGCCTTGGATGGATGTGATGCCCAGTTAGATTTATGTTACACTGCTCCCCAGCATGGTTATGTTTGCTGAAGAAGATCCAATTTTAAGTGCATCACCCTCCAATCTAATACAGAACAAGAAGAAATGGCCTCAAATTGTGCCAGGGGACGTTTAGATTGGCTGTCAGGGAAAATTTCTTCAGGGAAATTTTCTCCAGCCCTGGCACAGCTGCACAGGGCAGTAGTGGAGTTCCCATGCCTGGAGGGGTTTGAAAGACAAGTACATGTGGCACTTGGGGACACAGTGGCCTTGGCAAGGCCGGGGGAACAGCTGAGCTTGATGATCTTAAGATTCTTTTCCAACCCAAATGATTGTGTGGTTCCATGATCTACCAGAGCATCACAACACATTGCTCTGCACTGCTGTCCTGCGGGTTCAAATTCCATCTTTATCCTAAAACAGGATGTTTAATTGAAAAGCTTTGAGCCAACATGTAGATATTTTCCAGCAACTCCTTGCAGCTTAGATCAAAAAGACGGGATAGAAAATAACTGCTTGATGGGAGACAGGGATTCATGCACCTGCTGCTCAGATAAGTGACAGAGAGCGAAGTGTTTGCACTCCTGCTAATCATGATAAAGCAGAGCCAGGCACTTGTAAGGGTTTGAAAAATGAAAGTGATAATATTTCATAGATGTGCTCACACAGACATAATCCTTTTTATAGGACCATCTCTTAAGTGGTGTTTTGGTCTGTAGATCTCAACAACTTTAACTGATCAAAATATACTCACCCACAGAAGAAAATAAATAGCTTGGTACAACAGGATGATGGCCTGGGGTATTCCAGGGCGAGACAGCAAACAGCTTGTGGTTTAGTCCTATAACCCCTCCCAGTCTTTACCATTGCAAAAAGTCGTGGATTCAGCCTGGCAAGTCAAAGAGGATGGGACATGATTATAACACGCACTAGAGTGAGTAGTTCCTAGGTTTGGAGGAAACTTTTATTATATAAATGTCATATTTTTAAGAGCAAACCAGAAAACGTTTAGTGGATGTCTTAGACAGAACCTCAAGGACAGTTGGAAGCCACGAGGCAGCCACCAAAGGCAGGATTTGTTGGGCTGCTCAGGGCAGGGTCTGGGATGCCCGAGGCTTTCTGAAGGCAGCTGGCACATCTCATTAGTTGGAAGAGAAAACAGAACCCAAACAAATGAAGAGCTCAGCTCTGAACAAATACAACTTCAGGGTGACTTTGCAAACTGGATTCTAGTGTTGTCTCGTGTCAACAGCTCATTATTGCGCTGTGTAAAGTCCCTGAGATGGTAAAATATGAGGGACTGACACTCTCCACCTTGTGGTTGCTCCAGATAAGGATCACAGGCTTAACAGAGTTGGCCCTGAGTTACTAAATTTGGAGATGCAAAAATTATTCCTTGTGCATATATTTTGCTACTTTTGTCATGCACTTAAAATGACAAGTTTCTGATCTGTGCTTTTCTGTGGAAGAAAGAATTAAATCACGTTTATAAGGACTTCCTCCTTCTTCCATGTGTCTCTCACAGATTATTTGCTGCAGGAGCAAGAGACAGTCATTTGATTTTGTAACTTATGCTCCTACAGACTTTAATTTTACAGATTTTCTTCATTCTGATGAATAAAGGTGTTATGTACATATAAGAAAACTGCCTCTTCAGTCTCTTCTTCCTTTCCTCTCTTGAAGCTCATTGATTTTCTCTGGACAGCTCCTCTGGGAGCTGCAGAGAGATCAATATTTGAAGAAATGGCAGAGCAGCTGAAACCTCACTAGATCTATCCAAGAGAAATAATTCAATATTAACTCAGATGATTTTCTCTTGTGGTTGAATCAAATGGACATTTAATAGAACTATTAGTATTTTCAAATATATGTCAAAAATCAAGGTAAACACGTGAAAGGGCACTATGTTAGCACAATACACTGCAGCCAAAATTAATTAAAGCAATGGCCACTGGGCCAGACCTGTGGCTGTGTGAAAGGAAAACTCTGTTCGAAATTCCGAGTTCAAAGGTTCCGTTTCAGTTAATTCATCTTCCACTTAAAGCACAGTGAGGCTGCTGCTACAGCCTTCATTCTGGAAATTTTATGTGGTTATAGGGCCACAGGATCACGAGGAGGCTGATACTGAACTGATGACTTTTGGGCATGGATTAACTTCAGGGACTTTGAGGAAAAGGACTGGAGAAGCCGAAGAATGGTCCTGAGATGTGACCCCACCCCCTGAAGATCCCCTTCTCTGATATACTTCAAAACTGGCAATAAATATTTATAACATGGATCAGGCACCTGCACATTTCTATTTATTACTTTCAGAAACAAGACATGTACTGATTTAATCATCATTGCAAGGTCTTTTGTGCTTCCACCCATGTCCCATCCTGGCTGTGAATTGTCCAAGGATTTACTCTTTGCCTAAGTGGATAAACATTCTTGCACTGGTGGCTGTGAGCTCATGACCCATTTCCTTTCAGCCACTCCCCCTCTCACTGGGAATGTACAATTTCACTTCAAAAATTATATCTTCTGTGAATTTGACATGGAAATACCTGGCAAAAGCTGCTTGGCACACTCTGGCTCAACCACAGGGAGTAGGAAAACTTATTTTAATAGCAAATTAACAACAGAGCAAGAAACTGCTCTGTTTTCCAGGTTTGACATTCAGGGCACTGAGACAGTAAATGTGATTTGGCCAGGACATAGATTAAAGTGTTCCATGCCCCTCCACACTCAGCACAGGAACAAGGACATTGATATTTGATTATTGACACAACGAGAATTTTTCTGTGAGAGGACAGCAAAAAACTCCAGGATTTCCAAGTTTAAAGAGTCGAAGGTTTATGGAGGAAACGGTTTCCATTTGGGAGGGAGAAAGTAATTGGATATTTTTTGGGGATATACACAAGTACTGGTGAAGGGACTGCGGAGTTTTTGCCTCTTCCTGCCAGGGAATGGCTTCACTCCTACAAATACTTTTTTCAATTTATTCATGGTGAGCTATAATGATAAAATCTTTCAAAGCCAACTTTAAATTTAAAGTTAAGGATTTGGCTTCTAGAATCTGATTTCTGGCACTAAGACTTCTGCTGGCATCATACAGTCCTTCCTTCTCCCAACAAATATCGAATATGTTGGCTTTAAGTCTGGCAATTTAAAAAAAATATATATCTATTCAAGTTGCTTAAATGTTTTCCAAAGGTTATCTTACATTTTATGGAATTAGTGACATTTCATTCCACTATAACATTAATCCAAGATCACAAAATGACAATGGGAAGGGGTCAAGAAGAAATTTAACCCAGGAAAATGCAAAAAAAAAATCCCCAAAACAACAAATAACCAAAATACAATATCAATTATTTTAAACGTGGAATTTGATATCCAACGTGAAGAAGTAAGCCTTGGCATTTTGTTGTTCAGCTAAAATTGATCTGTGTGCCAACAGAAATGCCAGCTGTGGGTTTTAATGTAAAAGGCTTTGTCAAAGGGATATTTTTTGATAGTTTTTCCTTTCAATGAATCGATAGATTCCCTCGTGGGGTCTCTTCCTGCCTTTCCTGACACACTGCTGTTGACTGAGTGCAAAAAGAGGAGCTAAGGCTGATTCATACCTGAAGTCTTGTGCTGTAATGCACATATTGGAGTCTGCATTGCCAAGAAGAGCTTTATTTTTGTTCTGAAGCGTGCAAAGGAAGTATATTCTACTTCAGTTGTATAACTCTTGCCTTAAACCATGAAGTTTCCTCCTCACCATTTTCCACCCCTATGTTATGGTTACTTCAACAAAATTCCCTTTCCCAGCAGTTTCCTGGGTCAAAACTCTTCCCTCCAGATGTTCTGCTCACAATCAGCACAGAAAAATGATCCGTTCCAAGTCCTTTGCCCAGCAGAAGATGGGAATGCATAAATTATTGGCACCACCTATTGGTGAAAAAGGCAAATTATACAGGATTTGCGGGTTAGTTTAAACATCTTCAGGAAATACGGCTTCAAACATTGCTCCCGTTTTGATTTATTTAATAATATGACCCAGCAAGGCCACTCAAGCTTTGCATTTCTCTGTGCCAGAGACAAATTGGAGTTCAGTGGTGGTTTGGCAAGGGGTCACACAACAGAGGAGGTGTCAGGGCACAAAGATATGGGTGGAGCAGGTCTCTTTTAAGTATTATCCCCTTAAAATGCAAACAGAATGAAAAGGATTTTCCCACTCCATCACAAGCAGCAGCCATAGCTGGTCCATGAGGCACAAATCAAAGTCGTTGCCTTTGGCTCTTGTGACCAGGAAAGGAGCCGTGTGATACAGGACTTGCTGAGACAGGTGCAAAATGGGAATTTCATGAGCAAAACCCAGGAACTCCTGGTGTTTCTGGAAAAGATGATGATGTGAAAGGAACTGCAAAGATCAAACCCATGATTTGGAGGCAGCAGCACCTGCATTTTTGATTCCTGTACTCATCCTGATTCTTGTGTCTGTGGGAATGGTTTTTTGACTGCGAAACAAAGCTGAATTGAGATTTTTGTGGTGACCCTCGAAGAGCAGAAGGCAGTGGGAGGGATCTGAAAATGTTGTAGGTGTTCTGCATAGTTTCCTACCAAGAAGTTCTCACTTGAATTATCCATTGTAGGCTGGAAGTGGTGGAAAACCTCCGGGCCATGAGACGTGTTGGTTCTTCATGGTTACTGATGAACAGAATGATTTGCATTTTCACTGAATAAAAGACAGGGGAAAGAGAGAATGGCATTTTGCTTCAGGCTGCTTTTTCTGAAATCCCAAAGAGTTATTTTATGTTGATATTAGCCCTAAGTTATCTGCTGAGAAGAATTTTTAGCTCTTGGTGTGCTAAACTATGCATTCAGGAAAGAGCACTGCACTTTGGCTCAGCATGAACTAATTGAGATGTGGAAAGGATCTGGTGGATACTCTGGTAATATTGCAGCTTATCCTCCAAAGTTTCCTTGAGTTTTTTCTCTTTTTCTCCTCCTAGACTTGGAAAAATGCTTCTCCTTCTCTCTAAAATCTTCCACATGAAGGATATCTACTTTGTCATTCTGAATCTCCAGGTTATTTGCCATTATTACCTTGCCCAGCAGGATGGGCTCTTATGCTCCAGTTTTTTGGAAATATTAGGAATAAGTGAGGACACTTGATAGACACAGACTCAGACTTTCTGAAAATTATGCAGCATTGCTTGATCTGTCTACAAGGTGTATTTAGACACTGCCTTGACCTAAACTTTACCATATCTGAATATGGTACTCTGTGGAATAGGGCTATACAAATTGCTAAGCTCATACACCTTCGTTTATTCTTAAAGAGAATATTGTTCAACGCGTGTTCAATTTTAACAAAATTAACACATGCACATAACTAGCAGTGCTAATGACAGAGAAAAATTCATTTGCCAGTTGGTTGAACTAACCTGTCAGAAAGGCCATTCATAAAGATGTTCCATCATGTCTGATCTGCTGCCTTGAATAAGTGGCAGGGCAACTTCAGCCTTTGGAGGATCAATTTTCTCTCAAAAAGATTCCTCTTTAGGGGCTTCTGCTGCAAAACATGACCAGATTATTTATTTATAATGAGTGTCTGTTGTCATTAGACAGGCTGAGGATAAATAAAAGCTTGGAGACTGAATTTAGAAAGTGCCAACTTTTATTATTGTTGATTAGATTTTTAAACCAAGAACCACCACTGTGTGAATCCATTTTAAATGAACTGAGAAGAAGGAAGCAGGGATTTTAGCCTTTCCTCAGTCCAGCAACTAGGACAAAAAGCCCTTTTCCTGACAGCTCCCATGTTTAGAGACACTTAGGGCATCCTGCATAATTTGTACCCATGACACGCAGCACAGTAGTAAGCAGGTTTTGACCAGAGAATGATCACATTCTATGACAAAAGGTCTGGGGGAAAAAAAAAGAGATTACTATAGAGGGAAAATGTCAATTAAATTTATGTCTCCAACTCAGGCCTGGTCTGTAATATGGACTTTTAGGGGCAGGTTCAGTATGGATGATGTTTGTAGCCTGATATTCTCCATGAGAACAAGATGGACCTGCCATGCAGAAAGCAGCAGTTTTTGGGGGGTGTACCCTACCTGGTCAGGACTGGCAGGTTTATCTGAATTGATATTATCTTTATTGATATTATATTGAGGTTATTCTATCCAAGATAGAATCATACAATCATAGAGTGGTTTGGGTGGGAAGGGACCTTAAAGACCATCTCATTCCAACCCCCAGCCATGGGCAGGGAACTTTCCATGTGACCTGGCTGCTCAGAGCCCCATCCAGAGCCCCACACTGGCTGTGGGCAGCCAGCTGTGAGTATTTCTGGTCAGATGGTGGCAGATGAGTTTTATGGATGGCCTTTCCCAGGAGCCTGCAGCTGTTTAAATAGTCACCCCTTGGGAGCCGCAGCACCACAGCTATGTTTGACATTGTTATACCTCAGCAGGGACAGGGAGAACCATGGGGACAAGAAGTCCTTCCCACTTCCTGGCTTCCATAGCTTACTTTAATTGGTAAAACTATGCTCCTGTCACTGGGGAGGACGTCATAAAGTAAAACATGGGCAAAATCCTAAGCCCGAGAATTCATTTGCCCCGAGGCTCAACAAAACTGTTCTGGGTAAAGCTGTGCCTGCAGGGAGCCGGAGCAGCAGCGGGAGGAATCCCTTGGAAAGGGGACGGGTCTGCCACACCTCCCAAAGCAGGACATAGTAAACAATCCCTGTGGCTTCCTGCCAGTCCTTTGGTTTGTTTGTTTGTTTGTTTGTTTTCCCAGTGATTTTTGGCTTTTCCATCTGAACAAGTAGGCGCATCCTCAGTGTGGAGTCATCATCTTTCTGGGGTGAGAGGAAAATATCTCTGCACACAAATATGTGAAAACCAGGGACATTATTCTAATAAGATGCCTTTTTTCCTTCTTTCACATTGAATTCAACATAAATTCACAATAGAAATGGTGCTTAGCTGTTCTCATACTTTCAAACGCATCTGTTGGTTTTTTGTTTTTTTTTTTTCCTGCAGTTAATTGATAAAATTTTTACAGGAACAAATAATTCTGATTTGTGACTAAATTCTGACAAGTGCTATTAAACAGGCTCCTTTAATCTAAAGCTGTTTATGCAAGCCTGTTTCATATGTGATAGGGATGGACATGATCCACTTTAGAATTTTAAGAACAGAGAGAACTAGGATTTGAAGATAAACCATAATCTTCATATACGTAAGCTAACAGTCCCCTAGACACTGTTTCATGCAGCCAGTATTATTCTCATAACAGATATGAGATAAAAATCATCTTTATGTGCTCAAAAGATAAAATAATTCTAAATACAATCCTGATATTGCCTACAGTTGTTCTAGAAATAAAATTTATGTTTACTCTCCAGCCTCGCTGCTCTTCACTCCTCTGTATAAAATCAATAAAGAAATTCAGATTTCTTTGCCCTTAAATTTCTGCTGAATGACAGCTGCTGTTCTCCTGAGCCTACTGCCCGCGTCCAAACCAATTGATTTTCCTATAGAAAGGGCCTTTGGGGCATGCCCAGGTCCCGTTCCTTAAACTTCAACACAGCCTGAGCAGGTCCTTGCTCTTCAAGCATCACCCTGCATAGGATGAGAGGGTTTCTTCTGCCTCAGTGTTCCTCCACAGTGCCCAGACATTCCCCTTTCAAGCTCAAAGGGAAATAATCTGTCCAGTTCTTCCGTGTGGCTCTGGGACTCTTTCCCGGTCTCCCAAAGGTAGAGCTGCCTTCCATATATGCACATTGCTGATTTTGTGTGCAAGTTTCCTTGGATCTCAGCCAAGACCCTAAAATCAGAAAAAAAATTAGTAATTAATGCATTTTAAAGCTCGGCTTTGAGCATGCTGCTCACAGAACATTAACAAACATTCTATACCTATGAAACTATTAATAAAACTTTCCCAAAATTGGTTTGGTCTGGTTGATTTGGTTTAGTTAGATTTGGTTTCCTTTCGTTTTGTTTTGTTTCATTTCGTTTCATTTTTCCCAACAAGCAGAATCACGATGTCCATAAATTTTATTTCACTACTTATTTTTTTGAGTTTAGCTTTGCTTAAAAGCTTTAGGTATCAAGATTAACTCATTGTTAACTCATCGAAAGCACAATTTGATCAACAAATGTTCTGTTCAGAGTTGCTCTGCTAAACTTGTTTGATGGGTGTTTAACTTCCAGTGATGTGCTAAATGAAGGAGAAACAGAATGTTCTGGAACATAAGGGAGAAGTGGTGATTCAACAGCATTGAGACTGGAGATCCATGTCACAAAGGCATGGGAGATGTCTTCTCAACATCTCCATGTCTCCCACTCTACAAGAGTTCTCTGTATAAGAAGTTCCCATGACTGAGAACTCAAGTTTCATTCCATAGGGGTTTACTTTGGAAAGAAACTTGTTCCTGCAGCTCGTGTCCACGTGACCTCTTCCAGCTTCTAAGTGCAACTTGGGTTTATTCCAGCAAATATTGCTAGATGCAAAATCCAGTAGCAAGAGATTTCCTGCAGTTGGATAGAGACAAAATCGATGCCTGAGCTCCAAGCTGGCTCCAACTTTTTCCTCCCCATCATGGACCGGCCGATGTCTTAGCTCCAGGCTTTCCTACCTATTTGTGGAGCATAGGAAGGACACCGGGTAATCATAATCTCATAATCAATCCCGTAAAAGTTACCAGATAAAATGGTATAAATAGCCCTTGGAACAGGAACTGGAAACCAACCTCTGCATTTCAGGAGACGGCCCAAATCCTTTGGCTTGCAGATGGCCTTCCTGCTGCCCCGCTTTGATCCGGAGGAGATTTAATCCCAGATCTGCTGCATAAAGGCTCAGTTTCAGCACAATGGACAAAGAATGCTTTCCCCGGCCTCCCCAACACGTAGGCTGCCTGCTGCCAAAGCCATTAATGGAGCCTTGTAGGAGAGTTTGAACCTCCACAGGGAGGACCTGGAAGGCTTTAGGCTTCCCAGGTTATGCTTGAAAGGCAGCAGCAATTATCTCCTCTTTCTGCTGCACCCCAAGAGAGCAGACAGAGCCTGTTTAATTCTTTTAAAGGCAAAAATGTACTTATTAGAGCTAGAAGAGGTTGTCTATGTGGTAAAGATCCTGTGGTGTTAAAGTCACACACCAAATCTATGGAAAGGGAAGAGTTTAGGACACAGACAGTCAGAGAATCACAGAATCACAGAATCACAGAATGGCCTGGGTTGAAGGGGACTTTAAAGATCACCTTGTCTCACTCCCTGCTATGGGCAGGGACACCTTCCAGTAGACCAGGTTGCTCCATGCCCTGTCCAACCTGGCCTTGGACACTTCCAAGGATGAGGTTTCCTGATGTCTTCCACCCGCAGTCTGTCAGATGTTGCATATCCCTTTTGGAACCATCTCTTTTCCAAGGTTGAAGGGGCCAGCTGAGGAGTCAGGAAACACTGAGTTAGATATTGTGGCTCTTTAGTGTTCATTCCATCCATTAATCCCCTTAAAGTTGACTTTATGTCAAAGACTGTCATCTAACCTAAGGTTTGTGTAGAAAAATGCTCTCCAAGGTACAGCTGGTTGTACCCTAAGCTAGGTGAAGCACTGCTGCTGGCTGGAGGATTCCCTCTCTCTCCATTCTCATTTGGCCTCTCAAAGACTCTATCACATCCAGTGTCTTACATAAAGACTTTTCATTTAGGTAAGATACATCCTAATGAGAGCACCTAACTGTCGCTGGATTTAACTTCTGGAGTGAGGCTTTTGTAAAACTGGAAGAAATGGCTGAGCTCACCCAATTTTTGACTGCTTCCTCTATTTAGATGGCAGTTTTCCCATGGTAGGCTTTGCCTTTTAGCAAGTGTGTATCTAACTTGACGGCAAAGCAGCATCTGAGTGTTAGAAATGTGACAAGCTGGAGGTGTGCATTTGTCACTTAGAACCTGCTTCGCTCAAAAAAAAAAGAGAGATTTTGCTTTTAGCTTTCCCATAGCCGTCAGTTTGTCTCAAAGTGAGACAGCCTTTTGTAGGAGGCACTTTAATGGCACAAATGATATGTTATCCAATGAACAGTGATTATGGCTGTTCCCAAATCTCCTCCCTCTTCATTATCTGTTGAACTGGGGGGGTGGGGGGTATTAAAGTTCCCATACCAGCTGAAAAACCACAGAGTTCCTGTGGGTGAATTTTAAATGAGCGTATCAGATGGAAAATATTGATTTCCAGTCAATTCCTTGGGGGGGAAAAAAAAACGCCAAAACAACAATACAGTACATATTTCACAATGGAAAAGTTCACAGAGGACACAGGAAGTAGGGAAAAATGTTTCCTTCCCAGTTCAGCGCAGGAGCTACACAGAGTGTTCCAACTCAGAGGACATGCAAACAATGTCCACTCTTCAGACAAGGTCAGCAAAGCAGATGTGGCTTCAAGTTTGCCACTCGTACAGCGTGAGAACAATCCCCGGATAATGGGAAGAACTTATGGGGACACCACGGAGTGTCTTGGCCTAGCACGATTCCCTCAGTGCCATTTCCACATTGCTCAATGCTCTTGGGGCTGCTGGAGCTGCAATGATTAGGCAAAAAAACGAATGACTTTGGGTTAAATATCTTTAAAGGTTGCAGGGGGAGGGGAGAAGGAAACATCCAGGATCCAGGGGTTTCCTTGAAGATCATTTTGAAGGATGCCTTGCGCCCCATGAAGCAGCTGCATTAAAAGAGGTGTGAAGTCATCTTAGGATTAAATACACCCAGTCATTTCCTAGATTTTCAGCCCCTCTTGGCTCTTCCATTGGCCTCTACCATAAAAACTAAACGTACACATGGCCTTTGTGTTGGTTTGAGTGATTTCAGGTTCCACATTCAGTTTATTGAAGTCTTAATCCTTGACAGAGGTTTCTGCAGTGCATTTCAAAGAGGACAAGGAGATGAAAACATGAATTACTGTTAGCACTAAAAGCAGGGCATTTTCCTTGGAAGCTTCTCACAGACCTATCAAAAAGTGAGACCTGTCCAAACAAATATACAGTTCACTGACAGATAAAGACTATCCTTTTGCAGTGTTTTATCTTAATAAAAACATTAAGGAGTTGGAATTCCCTTTCCTAGCTTTTGGAGGGGAAAGAACAACATTGTCAAGAGCTGTGTGTGACAGAGTAATTAACCTTTGTAAATCTGACAAAGGTCAGGTAACCAAGGCTGGAAAATAAATTTAAATCCTCCTTTATCATGTGGGTGCTAGGACTTGCTGGCTCTGGGTTCCCTTGCACACAGATGTGAATCAAGCTTTGGTTTTTTGAAGTATCTGCAATTCCACAAAGTAGTAATGAATGGGAAGATGAAGCTTTTAGAAAAACTCTAATGTGATAATATATATTTGGGTTTATCTCTGAGCATATTTAATCACTAGCCCAGACACCCACCAAAAGCAGTTACATTCTCCTTCATGCAGGAATCTCTGGATTGGTAGTCTGGGTTTTCCTGGAAAAAAAAAAATTAGCCAGAATTGAAGAATCACTGGTTATTGCTTGAGGTCTGCATTTATCTGCAATCAGCCTGACTGCTTTAATAGTATTTATTCTGCAACTGAGGAAAGTAATGGGTTAAAATTAATTTACATACCGTAGTGAAATGCATTTGTGTATAGAAAATTAACTAAAAATGACCTCTTATCATAGAATCATAGAATCACAGAATCATAGAATCATAGAATAGTCTGGGAACCTTAGGACATGCTTTGTAAAGGTCTTTGAGAAAGACCAGAGTTTTAAAATAATTTTATCTTAGTCATGGTTCTGGAACAAAAATATCCACCTTATCAGGAAATAACCATGGATAAAATCAGGACAATTCACTTTTCTGAGAGCTCACCTTTTTTTTCTTACCTGCTGTTGTGCTGTCCTGATCTCCCAGCCTTAGCTGGGAAGGCAAGGTGGAAAACTTGCCAGCTTGTGCATTGGAGTCAACTATTCTGTGGAAAAATAATCAATTTAAGTGTCACAGGAATGAAGAGCTTCCAATTAATTTTCTTTCTTTACTCACAGGAATTTTAACAGAGGGATTGGCACCCGGTTTCCTTGCTCCAGAACATGGGCCCAGTGTTGGAGTGACTGAAAGCTTCTTGAGCATATTTAAAAGTCTTGAAGTCAGAAATCTGATCTGTGATTAACTCGTAGTCCTTCAGATGATGTCATGGAAACAGTTTTATTAAAAGGCAAAAATCTTTATTTTACCTCCACTCTGTGCAGTCATGGAGACAAATTGAAACCCAGAACTGTCAGTTTGGGGTGTTTATTTAACTTTTCCACACCACTATGAGAATTCTTTTGCATTTAGTAGTAAGGAGTGAGACACCCTTTGGTTATAAGTGCAACAAGTCCTTCAAACTCAAATTCTTGAAAAAATGCATCATCTTTTTCTGCATTTTTCATGCAGGGAGAACACAAGATCACACACAGCGGTGAAAAGACTTTGCCCTGAGAGCAACCAGGTGAGTCCAGAATTATCTTCCCCCGTTATGCCAGCCAAAAAAGACGTGCCAGAGCTCCTGTTATTCCCCTGTATTGAAGCATATGGAGAGGGTGGAGGGGGGAATTTTGACATTAAGCAATTATTTATGGAGCAGTTATGTTAATGTCTGGGTTTACGACCCCATTTTTACTGGAATTGCCAGATTGCTCTTTGCCCTGAGCACAGCCAAGGTTATACCAACAGCTCTGCATGATACCAACAGCTCTGCATGCTCCATTTGCTGCCTGAGGTCACTTGGTGCTGGAGTTATTGGTAAAAAAATGACTTTTCTGCAAAGGTGAGGTCATGGAATTGGGGAATATTTCAAAGCACAAGCCAGCGGTGGTGGAAGACGAGGCAGGAGACATCTTGCATGTTGTTGATCTGTGGTTTTAGCTGTCAGACTAAATTTTAATTTTCTAAAAAGAGAAACAGGAGGCAATCATATCTCAGAGCAAGGACAGCAAAAAATATTAGTTTCCTCTTGATTTTCTGTAACAATATACAGCATATATTATAGCAAAACTGCACAGCAGAACTGCCAATATTTTATGCAGCACTGCACAGCAGAATTGATACGATTCTGTGCAGCCTCGTAAGGGCTCTGTGTGTGTCTCATTTCAAGAGGTTTTAATGCCTGACTTGGAGATACGATTCCTTTATGCCTGTGCTGTACATAAAATTGGGAATAGCAGTGAGGATACAGTGACAGATCACCTTTGGATTGTCAGGATGCTGGGTGAGAAAATAGAATTTCCCCGATGTGGGGAAAATAGCTATGGTGAAAGTCGTGTTCTAGATAAGATTTAATGTGCTGCAATAACTATTGTGCAATTTTCTCTGCTTTTCTGTAACTGTTCAAATGCCATTTGAGTTCACGGATATGAGAGAGTATAGAAGCTAAATTTAATTTATCCAGAAAAAAGTTGGAAGCCTTCCTGATGCCAGGTCTTTGACCAAGTTGACTGCAGATTTCTGATCTGACTGCACTCTTCCATTTATCGGAAAGATTCACAGCAGGGTTGGATACCTGCCAGAAAAGCTGAGCAAATTCACATGGAAGATCAAAACTCTCATTTTTGCCTTCCAAAGTTGCAAAACATGATGTCAGTTTACCGCAGAACATAACAAAGTCACTTTTTCTTAAGTCTTTATATCAAGGCAAGCTGGTTTCCGAGAACAACCTGACGTAGCTCAACAACTGAGTTCCTTAAAACTGCGAAACTCCTCCTCCTGCCTTTGTTCTGCAACAGGTCACTTCAGGTGACTCCTGACAGAAAGCATAAAAATCTTTGGGTGTGAAGGGATTGAGTGCAAAAAGGGAGAGAACCATGACATTTAAAGGACACACGTGTTTGCTGAGAATACAGATTCCGTAGTCATCCACTTGGATGACTGCTTCCCTGCACATCCCATTCCCAGATGAAGTGATCTTTTTGCCTGGTTTATAGAGAAATGTATTGCATGTAATGGTTATTTTCTTTTTTAAAAATCTAGGGAGACATGATCCATAGGCAGTAATAAAAATCCTTGCCCTTTCCATCTGAAAACAATGTCTGGGTTTTTACAGTTCAGTGCAGCAGTGTTGCCCACAGGGATGATTTTCAATATCACTCTGTCCTAACAGGAAAAGAAAGATGTTTCTACTGAAACATCAAGAGTCTCCTTGTTCAGGAGATTAAAGAACACAAGAACTGAGATAATGAGTCTGATATCCACATTAATGCACATTTTAATCTCCACGGTCAACCCTACCAAAAAGTCAAGTCTTGCTTTACATCAGAGCAGGGGCTGATGGGTTGTTTTCCACCATGGCCTGTCCTTCCTGTAGAGATCAGATCACGGAGTTATGGGATGGTTTGGGTTAGAAAGAACCTTAAAGACCATCTCATTCCACCCCCTGCCATGGGCAGGGACACCTTCCACTAGCCCAGGTTGCTCCAAGCCCTGTCCAACCTGGCCTTGAACACTTCCAGGGATGGGGAATCCAAAACTCCAGGAAACCTGTGCCTCACAACCCTCACAGCAAATAAATTCTTTCTAACATCCAGTCTAGTCCTACTCTCTTTCCAATCTGTTCCTCTCCGACCTTACAGAGATACAAAAACTGAGCAGAGTATGATGGCAGGAGAGAAGGAAGCTGGAAAGGCAGAGGGGAAAGCAAAGGTGAAAGCTCAAGAGAAGAGATCCTTCTCCCTGCATCTCCTCCTTCCTGA
>VYZQ01056775.1:89624-101124 GCA_013400655.1 Mystacornis crossleyi
TGTGTTTTCCACAATCTTCTCAAGACAGCCCTAGTGATGACAACCATGCACAGCAAACTATGCAATGGTCCTGGGAATATCCTTAAAACTTTTTACGTAGTTGAACATGAGCCCAGGTGTGCCCAGGTGGCCAAGAAGGCCAATGGCACCTGGCTTGTGCCAGCACTGGTGTGGCAGCAGGGCCAGGGCACTGCCCGTCCCCTGTGCTGGCACTGCTGGGGCACCTCCATTCCTGGGGGCGGTTTTTGAGCCCATCCCAACATGAGACACTGAGGGGCTGGAGTGTGTCCACGGAAGGGAATGGAGCTGGGGAAGGGTCTGGAGCCCCAGGAGCAGCTGAGGGAGCTGGGAAAGGGGCTCAGCCTGGAGAAGAGGAGGCTCAGGGGGGACCCTGTGGCTCTGCACAACTCCCTGACAGGAGGGGGCAGCCAGGGGGGTCGGGCTCTGCTCCCAGGGAACAGGGACAGGAGGAGAGGGAACAGCCTCAAGCTGTGCCAGAGGAGGTTTAGTTTGGACATTTGGAAACATTTTTTCATAGAAAGAGTTGTTAAGGATTGGAACAGACTGCACAGGGAAGTGGTTGAGTCACCATCCCTGAAAGTGTCCAGAACCCATGTGGATGTGGCACTTGAGGACACAATTTGATGGTGAACACTGTGGTGGGGCTGGGTTGACAGTTGGACGTGATAATCTTAAAGAACTTTTCCAGTCTTAATGATTCTGTGATTCTATGAACTCAGGCTTCCTGGGGACAAAAGTTTGCTAGTCCTTGGCTGAGTTTTCTAACTCATAAATGTAATAGTGGTGTGAAACGTGTGGCAATTAAGAGATAATACTGAGATTTTTGTGGTTTGGTTTTGGTGGGGTTTTATATATTTATATATATATATATACATAAAATGTATATATATACATTTATATATATATATACACATAAATGTTATATCCAACTGCAAAAAAAAAAGCTGAAGCTGTATTAGGGAAAATAAGTGTATCACCAGATCCTGCATATCTCTGGAATTAATGCCTCAAAGTTATCAGTTCTTTGAGCCCGGATTAGGCACTAGAAAAAGACTTGTGGATGTTCAATTGTGGATGAAAATAACACTGACAGACACTCCTCCCCCACCTCTCAACCCTATAAGCTAGCTTTAATAAGATTTTATGGATGGAGAGCGATTTCATACATTTTATGACCTCTTCTGTTTTTTAATTATGTGACTACACAGAAGAGGGAAATTCTGCTTTATGTTCTCTCTGAAGGAAGAACCCACTGTAATGCTCACAAGATACCCCCCATGTGACCTCTGCATTTCACTGTTGTCTTGGAGATACAGGTCTTGTGCTAGGAGGAGCTCTCTCTAGTCCTGGAATTGTCTTCTACTTCATACAGAGCCTCTCCTATGTGTTTTTAAATTATTTTCTTCTAAACTTAAAATTTCATTAGCACGTTAGAGGGAAAATTATGAGGCTGAGTCTCTCTCAGGAGCAGAGTCCGAAAACTAAAGCCAAACCCACAAAAACCAAAACTAAAGTCAAACCCATAAAAGACAGAGGTCTGACATGATGTAAGGATGTTTTTGAACACTCATGGCTTAGATGAAGCAGCCTTGGAGTCAGATCCCAGCACTCCTAACAGGCTGTGGCAGGTGTAATGCTGAGAGGTGCCAGGCATGTAATTTTCTCCAATTAAAATAATTACAAGATTGATGATCAGTTACTGCACTTCTGAAAAATAACTGGGAATCCCTCACCCATGGATATTCTGAATGACTGTTTAATACTTTCTGTCAGAGATATGATAATCCCTGCTCTGTATCATTTCACATCATGGAGTATCATATCCCCCAGCTCTCTCACACCCAGTTGTCTTTTGGCAAGTTGCTTCCAGCTGTGTTAAAATGGCCTCACAAATGTCAAATCAATTCCCTTCTCGTGCGCTTTTCTTGCTGCTTCCAGAAAGCTGGTAAGATCATCACATTTCCAAGGTGTAGGAATGGTAATGTGGGATAAATCCTTTTCCTCTCTGTACCTTTGAATATTTGGTCTGCAACCCCGAGTTCAAGAACCAAAAATTAATGTGAATTTTATTGTGTGCTAAGCCACCAGTGAACCGCTCCTCTGCCACTGTACAGCAACATGTTGGAAAGCTTTCCTGATTAAAAAAAAACAGATAAGGAGGCCTCATCCTCTCAGAAGGGGAGGCAAACCTCACAAGGGCTGGGGAAGGAAAAGCCTCTGCCCCAAGATCCCTCTGCCTTGCTGCAAGCACAGTGCTGAGCCAAAGCAAAGCTGTCTGGGTGCAGGAGCATCCTGTGACGGCACAAAAATGCAGGCGCTGTGGTTAAGTGGGAACATCAACTCCTGAGGGAACCATTCAGCATCAAAGGGGTGGGAGCTCATCAGGCAACGGCCTGGACTGCATCCAGGGCTGCAAATGAGTCCACAGTTCCTGATTATCCCGAAGAAGATGAATGCAGTGATGCTGTGGGGTTGTAAAAACGGCCTCTCCGGCAGCACAGCCCTTCTGGACACAAGACTGAGACCTGCAGGACAGGAGAGCCTGGGAGAAGGAGAAGCAACTCCCAGAAAAGACCCAGAGGAAATCCCTTCATCTTCAATTAACAAGAGACACTGGCAGGCAGGGACGGAAGGGTGAGCAGAAAGATGTCTGGGTGTGACAGAAGGGCAAGAAAATCAGTACAGCCCTGCCAGCCTGTGGAATAGGAAGGCACTTGTAGGACTTGGCTTTTATATAACACAGAAACCACTGCAGGGATTTGCAGAACCCCTCAAGACCTTCAGGGCCTGCTGGTGGAACAAGCATGGTCTGAATTCACTGCAAGGCTTCATCTTCAGATGCAGCAAAAAACTGACAGCTTCACCCCCAAATTCTCTCTCTCCTCCCTCTCAGCAGCACAGGGGGATGGGGAGTGGAGGCTTCAGCCCTGAATATCTCACAGCCAAGGCAGCCTTTCTTCAAAGCCTTTTAATTTTAGGAGGAGGGTCTCAAGGGTTAAATGTTCTATTTATGAATCCTGCCAAGATTTTGTGGTGTCTCAAATACACTGGTGTATTTTTAGACAGACAATTCTAAAATTAACCACTCAGCCTTCCTAAAAAGAACCTGCCACACTTCAATAGTTCCCATTGATGCAACATGAATACAAAATATATTTTAGCTCTCTACCACCAAGCAGAAGGAAAATGTTTCTCCCTCTAAGGAGAGGGAGAGGAGCATTTTCTGGAAGTGAACAAATCTCACATCTCAATCCTGCCATCCCTAAAAGGCCTTGCTTGGTGAATCACCAAGTCTGTGGGGGAAGTAGAAAAGGCCCTGAAGACCTCTGCACTTGAGAATTCAGGAGCAAGGCACAGCTTTTTTGAGTAAAACAATGCCTCAAAATCAGACAGTAAAAGGGATACATATTGTTGGTTTTGTAAAGTGTTGGCTAGAGGTTTTCATGATAAAATCAGGTTTTTGTCTAGGATATCAGAGGTAAAATCCTGTCTCCATGTGAGTCAAAATTTCTGAGGGATTTCAAAAACTTCAGAATTTCATTCATCATCTTGTCCTCTCTGTTTCTTGTTCAACCTTTAAATAAAATGTACTGTGCAATAAGAACAGAACTTTTAGCTCCTTCAAAAAGAAGCACTACCAAGAAGAGCTATTTATTTTCAGGTGCTCAGGTGGGTTTAAATCCATATCATCTATCAATGCTGTAGAATTTTGATTATCCTTGACTTGACTGAGGCTCTCAACCTTTCTCTGAGGTCTCTGGGGCTTGGTAAGTGCAAACATCATCCAAGTTCAGGCAGTGGGGCCACTGCTGTTGCCATTTGGGTCGAAAAATATTTACGGGCTTTGAAGACAGCTCAAATACCTCCAAAATCAAGCACTTTGTTCATTCCAGATGACACAGCAAATTTCCATAACTGTTTTGGGAAACAGAGCCTTGCAGGACACAGGTTATCCTCAGCCATTTCTGCCAAACAATTCCCTGTATTAGTTTCAAAATCCCACATCTTTTGCTGTGTGAAATCAATTACAAAACTCTTACATGTTCCTTGGAGACACCATTCCAGTTGATTTTTGGCAACTTAAATGATTTCACTGGTAAGCTGTCATCTTGCTGAACAGAATAACAATCACTGTTGGTTTTGTTCAGGTTCACTCCCATCACAAGGATTCCAGAATGATTTAAAAGCAGGGTTCATTTTTCTTGATGCGAAATTTCTGCTTGAATACCCAGAATCAGCTTGGTCCCCACACTAACCACTTTCTGATCTCCTACAGTGTTATGACAATCTTACAAATATGAAACTCTTTGCTCTTTTTGAAAAGTAACAGTGATTTCAACAGCCAAATGGAGCAATGCTGGCTGTGGTGGTGGAGTTTCCACCCCACATCTCCTAATTACTTCACGAGTTCAAAGCAATTTTGCCATCAGGGTAAAAACTTTATGAGTAAATCACTTTTAGATGACGTTAGTTAGCCCACTTGGGTTTCTGAAAAGCTCCACTGAGACCAGGTATAGGACTATTTTTACAGCCTGAGAATACTTTACATGAAAATAAACTGACTTTTAAATCTCCATCTCGAGGAGGTCTTCTGGGACTCTCACTTGTTTGTGCATTCAGGATCCTACGCACTGGCTGATGAGTGAGTCATCCTGCCTGACACCTTATCTGCACAATACCCTGCAATCTGCACGCCGTGGCCACATCACTAAGGGATTTTACTACTCCTGGCTGCCCAGGCTAAAAGCTAAAGAAGAAAAAGGAGATTTTTTTCCTTTCTGGGTCTTATGAAAGCCCAACATACTTCTTAAAATTTCTGTTTCTGATTTGCAGCTAAACCGAACAGGAAATGAAGTTGCCCTTCCTCTGTTGGCTCCTTTGCTCTTTCTTGCCTTTGAACTGCATCTCATTAATTTGGGTTAAATGGTGTTGCTTCCCTCCAAAAGAGAAATCCGTCTTTACACATTTGAAAGGCAACACAAAGTTGGTTTCACATTATTATCTATACAAGAAAACTCAAGTCCAGGTCTGCATGAGCTCAAGATTAGGCACAAGTGAGCAAAGCACCCCTGACATCAAACAAGAGCCACGCAAACGTCTCCACCACTTTTAATGTGTCGACCCTGGGGCACACAATGCAATTTCTGGCTCGTCAAGCCCCTCTGTTTTAAAATCTGCATCTTTATCCAAGCCAAACACCCTGATCTTTACCAGACACCAGAACTGGATGACAAAATGCCTGCAGTTTCCCTTTGTATGAACCCATACCTTTCAGAAAAAAACCCGTCCCTTAAGATTTAAAAAAAACAGGTGACAAAGAACCAAGAGATCTCTAGGCAGTTGTTCCAATGTCCTCTTCAATTCTGGTCTGAATTTCTCCAGAAGTTCACTCTAGACTGACCTTCACCACAATGCCTTCTTCTTCTACATGGAAGGGCTGTATCCTCCCAGGAAGGAGATTTCTGTAGAAATACTCACAGAAATGTGACTAAGTCAACCTTCTTAAGAGTGAAGCTGAAGAGAAAGCTTTTGAATGTCTTGATAAGAGTTGGAATCTAGAGGCCACTTCTTGCTGCTTTTTGAAAAGCCCTTTACAGTTTTTTCAGTATTTCCACTGGAATGCAAATATTGGACTTGAGTAAAAACATATCTCTTTGTCCAGTTAAGGTTGCATTCAGTGTAATGAATTTAAGAAGCATCTGGACAATGTTCTCAGGCACATGGTGGGATTTTTGGGGGTGTCCTGTGCAGGGCCAGGAGTTGGACCCCATGATCCTCACGGGTCTCTTTCAACTCAGGATAGTCTGTGATTTTGTGGTTCCATAGGATAACCCATCTGAAAATCCTCTTTTAGAATGTCAGAGCATCACACTGGCCGTAGATGCAACAGGTCCACACCACTTAAGGCTTTCCCCACCATAACCCTGTTGTGGGTGATACTGACCCCTTTAGTGTTGCACTTTCAAATCCCTGGAGGAAAATTTTCACTCAACCAGGCAGACACAGGAAAATGTTGATGTTTATTGCCCCCTCTTGATCAAAAGAAACTGTTTCCCACAGGAGTGGAATAAAGTCACAAGTGCGGGAAGTATCATTTCTCCTTGCGAAAGGGGGAAAATAAATTGGAAGAAAGTGCAAGCTTGATCTTACTGACTGAATTCTTGTTGTGTTTGAGGGTTCGATGACACCACTTTTGTTGATGCTACTGCTCTTGTCTGTCCTGGCTTAGTTAGGGGAAAGTCCCTGCCCTGAAACTTGGAAAGGTGATCCAGGCTGGACAAAGGAAAGCTTGGAAAGGTGATCCAGGCTGGAGAAAGGAAACCTACCCATGTTTGAACTCCACATCTATTAATAGTTCCTCGTACTTCAGCTGCCTAAAATCTGAAATTCTGTAATTTAAACCAGCAGAGACTTCACAAAATTATTTCTTCACTGTGCTCGTTGTGTTGTCGTACTACGAGATGAGCTGACATGGGGCTTTGGGCACAGAACCAGTCAGCCAGAGGGCTTTTCACCTTTGCTATTGCATTAGTTTTTTGGTCCCTCTTCATTTTGGGTCTGATCTCCTAGATTGTTTCAATTCAAGGGACAGAAACTTATCAGATACATTCATAATGAACTGTTTCCACTTTCCCTTCCCGACAGTCCAGTTCAGTCTGGAAATGTCTCTGAACTGGTTTGCTAAAATCAGGAGCCTGGTACAGCTAAAACCTTTTATTTCACTTCTCTATTGCATTGTCTGTCTAGACAGGATCTATTTACACTTGGCTGTACACCTAATTCAGACAAATAAGTTCATTTTGGTAGGAATCAAGCCATAAATGGCACAGACCTAGCCATCTCTGGTCTTTAAACCTGAGCCTTTAAACCTTGCTGTGCACCTACCAAAGTTTCTGCAGATGAGGAATTCCCAAGCAAGGACAGATGGGACACGGGTGGGAGGGGATTTAAAGTCATACAGCACATCCACTGCATGCAAGATCACAGAGACAATCTGATCTGAGTGTAATTAGTCTGTGGAGGCCTTCAGAAACCCCTCTCCTTCCTCCTCTCCAGACTTCCAGCACTGTTATTAGGCTTCGTTCTCTGATCAGTGTTATCTTCAAAGGAAGATAAAAACCTATAATAAGTCACACCTACTTGTAACGTCCTGCATCATGGGCTGAAGTTATTTTCAAATCCGTGTGATGGGTTAGCAAAAGCCTGGGTAGCATCTGTCTCAGTGAACTGCTAATATTCCTTGCCCTGATAAAAGGCCAATGCTTTCTTAGCCATTTTTTTTTCCTAATATCTTGAAATAGTGTCGCCTTTAATCCCTTTTGGCCAGGCCCCCCAAAATGCAGATCAGGACCTGAGAAGAGCAAATTCTCAACTCTTTCACTGCAGCACAGGATGATTTCAGTAAATTTTGTGATGTATTCATGAACAGGAATCGGGGAAGGGGACAGGACCCATCACTGGCTCTAAGATGAGCTTGCTGGTGATATTCACATTTCACAGTTGAATTGATTCAGTCCACCTGGACCAGAGCTATTTCTGTTTAATTGCACAGAAAATGTTTGTGCAGGGTCTCTTCCCACTCCAGGCATTCTGTGATCCCTTGAACCATGGCAGGTGCAGTCTGGAGGGGGCTGCAAAACACCTCTTTTCCACCTGGCTATAAAACTCTTCCCAGTAAATGTACACTTGGAGGAGGTTTCCTAGTTAAATCATGCTGGGTTGTGGGAGAAAGTTGCTGAGAGCAAGACTGATAAATCACAGGTAGGAAGAGACTGAAGGGGACTCCTGCTCAGCATTCTCTATCCATAAATCTGGACATATTAACAAGTTGCTTTTTGATGGTTTTTTTTCCTCCTGGCTGTTTTTCTCCTAAAGTGTCCACATCCCTCCATGCTCACCAGAACCAGCTGTTCATCAGTGACAATGTTCAGTTTTTCAATGAAGTGACTGAAAAATAAATTGATTATTTTTTGTTTTTAGCTCTGTCAAAGGTTCTCAGGGCTCACTTCTCTTTCTCTCCTTCTCAGTGTCCCATGGCTGGTGCTCCACTCTGATGGATGGAAAGGATCACAAAGATGTCCCAGTTTATTTTTGTCCATTGTTCTGGACACTGGTTTTAGAGTTTTGGAGATAGAAATTAAAAGTTCAAGATTAAGGAAGACATTCCCAGATGGGGGAGTGCTCCAAAACCCAAAACACTGCTTGCAAAAGAGGGGACCAGTGCCTTTGCTCTTGGATATGGCTTGAAGAAGAGGAAATGTGGCTCATGCTCTTGGCTCCAGTTAGTGCTGTCAGCCTCTAAACATGGTATCATCCCACCTTGAGGCAGCACAGGCAGGAAGAGCTGATCTGGGAATCCCAGGGTTATTTAATCTTGGTGTAGTTTTGTAGAGTTCCTCCATCATATCTCCAGCTAGACTGAGAAGCAGAATCGAAATTGTGGCAGGTTTTCTGAGGTAAAAAAAAGGCCTCTGTGGCCTCTTAATTGCCTCAAAAAGGCAAAGGCAAAGTTTAGCCAGGTACTTCTGGGAGCCAGGGGCTTTGTCCTTGGTGCCTGTAGTGCTCAGTTGTGACATCAGTGACACCTTTGTTCCGGTCCTTGCTCTGCCTCACAGGACTGGGTAAATGTAAGAATAAATGATGTTTGAGGGCTGGTCACGCCCATCATTAACAGGGCCCTGTCAGTGCCAGAGATGGGTGGATGGATCTGAAGGGAGCCCTGGGGACATGAAAGAGCAGCTTGCATAGAGCAGGTCTTGTGTCAAGTTTCTTTTTTGACAAACTCTTCATTTTGGGAAGGTATAAAGATACCAATTAAATTTCATTGTGAAGAAAAGCCATTAAACACTTGGAAACTGAAAGGTTCAAATCCAGCTGGTTTCAGTTCCCAAAATTAATCTTTCCCATTTTTTCTGGAGGAAAAAAGAAAAAGTGGCAGACAATATACAAAGTTCTGAGCCACTGTTTGCCATACATAATGAAAACACCTGAAACTGGAGGGAAATAAGAAAAAAAGTCAAATTACTCAACACAGAGCTGAAATAAGAAAAAAAGTCAAATTACTCAACACAGAGCTCCTGTCCCATCACATCCTTGCTTACCTGCTTTTGCATCACTTGCCATACAAAGTTATTCCACAAGAAAGGGGCATTTTCACCTTTTCAAGAGGAAACTTGATGATAGGAAAGGGCAAGGAAGACCCACTACATGAACTGAGACTGATGGGAAAGGCATTTTTGCTTGAGATTAGTGTAAGGGTTTTTTTCTTTTTGCTTGTCTAAGGACTGCCATGTCAGCTTTCAAAAAATTACATAGAAATCCTCATTCTCTGTTTGAAAAAAAAAGCAGCTGATTTTATCCCTTCCAACAAATAGTAAGGAGACTATAAGGAGAGCAATAAGCTTGCAAAAGTGCAAAACTTAATATGCACAGGAGTTCCACTTTTATTTCTTTAGTGTCTTCTGCTAATAAACCTTTCTCTAGTGCCTCTACTCCCTGCCCACACTGCAGCTCCAGGGGACCTTCTAGACAGATTTGAGGGACTGGAGCTTGGGGATCAGTCTTTTCCTCCAGGTAACAAGTGATAAAACAAGAGAAAACAGCCTCAAGTTGTGCCATGTGAGGAATAGATTGGATATTAGGGAGAATTTCTTCACAGAAAGAGTTGTCAAAGATTGGAACAGGCTTCCCAGGGCAGTGTTGGAGTCCCCATCCCTGGAGGGATTTAAAAGCCGTGTGGATGTGGCATTTGGGGACACGGATCAGTGGTGGCCTTGGCCGGGCTGGGGGAACAGTTGGACTGGATGATCTTAGAGGGCTTTTCCAACCTAAACAATTCTATGATTCGATAACATGATAGAAGAAGGTATTTCTAAAAGGCTTCCCGCTGCTGGAGAAGGAGTTACTTCAGCAAGCCTGTTGCTCCCACTCTTGTGCTTTTCTATCTTTTTTCTTCATAAATATTTCACCCAAACCCTAGAAGCATTTTCGGCTTGTTAGCCAAAAAAGCATCACTGCCAGAGGCATTCAATCATCCCACCCTGCAAACCTGGACACTGCTGGCAGGTTCCCATGGCTGCCTCTGAAGGACATTCCACAAAGGCCAGGAGTCAGCTCTCCAAACCCCACCAGACCTCTTTAACCTGGCTTTTTTGGGAGGCAGGGATGTGACTGTTGATCTTCTTGGGGGAATGTCCCAGAAGTGCTGGTAAAGCATGAGGGAAGGAGAATTTTATTGCTGACCCCTGTCCAGCCTGGCTATGGCTCTTCATAGCCCTTGGGTTCATGCAGAAGTTTATATTAATTATCTTTTCTGCACTCGTTTGCTTAGCACCATCATGAAATAACAACATTATTGTTATCATCAATAACAAAATTATCCAAAGTGTGTTCTCATGCAGCTTGTGCACCCCCATGCAGTAGTTTGGAGACCCTCCAAGAGGACTTCCTCTGGGAGCTGGCTGTGCAGCCAAGCATCTTTCACTGCTGTGAAACTTTTCCTGATCCACTCTGTCTTTATTCCCTCGGGAACACCCTCACCATTTCCTGTGCCTCTGGTATCGGCCCCTTCACACGCTTCAGATGGATCCCTTGGCACCCCCAGCCTGGCCATTTGGTGACGTGCCTGTGCTATGGCAGTTTTGGAAGGATGGCTCCCAAATTCATATTTGGGTCATTAAACAAAAAACTTTTTCTTAGTGCTGGTGTGGTGATGAATGTTCCTGCTGATGGATGCAATCACCTGACCAAGCAGCAAATTCTGTGTTGCTGAGCTGTGTATTTGCTCCTCACAAAAACAGAGTCCTGTGGCTGTATTTTTCCTTCTCATGGAACACCATCAGAGGCAGAAAATGGAGGTGGAGACAGCCTATGGGTTATTAAAAATATTACGAGTCATGAAATGAACTTCGTCATCCCGACCCCACAACACGATGCAGTCTGCACTGAGGCTCAAGAGCAGGATTTATTTTTAATAATGACATGAGGATGAAGTGTGAAAGGGTGGGATATCATTTAAGGAGAAAATGAACATGAAAAACCAGAGCAGTGATGCCCCTGCCCAGACTGAGGAGCTGAGCTTCAGATTCCCGGTGGAAATGAGTCATTTCTTCTGCTTTCCATCTGTGGCAGATGAGGGGTAGCACAATCATAGAACCACAGAATATCCACAAGGATCATCCAGTCCAACTCCTGGCCCTGCACAGGACTACCCCGAAAGTCCCATCCTGTGCCTGAGAGCATCGCCCAAATCTCTTTAAACTCTGGCAGGATTGGCCTGACCAAACTCCCAAAATAAAGAAAAAGATATTTCGAGAAATAACCAAAGCAAAACAACAAGTGTGAGAAAGACCTGTTGCCATGGGAACAATGTGTATCAAACTGATGTCAAACATTCTGCAAAATAACCTCCCCGAGTTGTAAAATGCAATGATGAAGAAGGCTACAAAAGGAGGCTGTCGGTGTTTTATTTATACTACTT
>VYZQ01056775.1:110195-131236 GCA_013400655.1 Mystacornis crossleyi
TTCTCTTGTCAGGGTGGACAACTCATCCCCAGCTGATGGGAAGAGCTGCACCAACCAGATACAACAAGAATAGCCTCTGCTTTTGATTTTCATTCCAATCTGGTGTCGGCATATAAACACTGAGATCTGCACTCAGATTTAATTACTGCTAATCAAGTGAGACTGTGTAATAAGTCCACCTTGCCAGATGCTTTTGTTAAGAGCAGGGTTTGCAAGCCCTTATGTCAGCCACATGTTTTCTGCCATGCATTAAAGGAAGCAAATAGTAAAATTTTTCTCCATCTACTGGAAGTGCATGTTTTTTACACATCTGTTAAAAAGATTAATGATCAGGATCCTTACTGAGACCTCTTGAACTTGGTTTGTGACAACTCAGATATGTAAATGACAAAAATTTGGTTTTTTCCTGAATATGTAACAAACTAAAAAAATATATTATATTGCGTGATTAGAAGGTAAAACTAATCAGCATAAAAAGGGAAACCTGGATGAAAGTGAAATTTAATCCAGGAAAGGATTTTCTAATAATCAAAAGTTTTATCTCCAGGGTCTCCAGGTTAATCTGTATTTTGATGTTTTCAGGATTGTCATTCAAAAAATGAAAAAATAGGGCACAAACTGGAGGTATAAAAGTAGATCAGGGGTATTAAACACTCCTCCAGCTGTGGAGAAAGTGGGAAAACTTGCAGATCAGTTCACTTTTCCAGACACACTGCTCAGCTACTCAGCCAGGGCATCAGTCACCCATGCTTGGATCTCTGCTCTTCTTTTACTTCCACCCTTTGTCACTGAGCCTTTCCCAGCAAATAAAAATGTTCCTGCTGGGCTTGCTGGTGTCCCAGAGCTGACCCATCCTCCAAGGGCATTGCCCTGTGCTGTTAAATTGTCCTCAAGTTCTTCTGAGCAATGACTCCCAGTAGATCTCAGTTATGTGAAGATGGAGGGCGGGAGAACTATTGAGGGGAAACAGCTCTTAGTTACTTAAATTTTCACATGATTTGTCATTTTTGGCTCACGTAACGCTTGCCCATTCAGCTGTGTGGTCTCTGAGTCTTCATTCACCCTCTTGAGCTGTTCTAAATGGAAGGAGATCATATCAAGGATTAAATTATATATTTTTCTTTTTTTTTTTCAAATGGCCCAGGGCAAACAGACTCAGCAGTATGGACACCTCCCACCCCTGTGTTTGGACACGGAGGGAAGCAAAGTTTTCTGGAGTGAAGCCCAAGTTAGTGGAGAAAGATCTGGTGAGAATCAGTAGTAACTTCAGGAAGACAGACCAGAAGCTGGAGGCAGGTTGTAAATGTGAGGCTAAATTAGGGACTGGCTGTGATTTTATGACCAAATCAGAGGGAATCTGTCTCTCATTTTGCTGCATCTGCCAGGCTGGGGCTTTTTCAGGGGCTTTTGTAGGACAGCACCCCTGAAGTTACGGGGCGATGTAGCCCTGGAACAGGTACAGCTCTGTCCTGGGGGGAGGAGGAAGAGCCTTTCACTAGCAGAAGACAGAAAACACTAAAAGAGAAACATTCCCTCTCTCTCCTTCCACAGTGAGTAAATCCGTGCTTCCCCGCAGCGAGCCAAGCGAGTATTTTGTCAAAGCCAACAGTTCCGAGGTTTTAATTTGCCGTGGGAGGCTGTGTCGGATCACAAAGGAAAGCAGGATAACCCCCACAGAGAGACCAGCACCAAAGCAGAGCTGCACTGACAGAAAGCAGAGCTGCTCAGCCGAGTGGTAGCAGGCACTTGCTGTTGGCACAGGTTGTTTGCAGCAGCTTGACACAACTCTGGAGACCACACAAATCCTTTTTCCCCATATTCCCAGTACTGAATTCCATTTAGTTTCTTTTGATGAGGTAAAACACATCCCTGGGCTTGAGTCAGCTGAGAGCAAAGCCTAAAAGCCTGTCTCGAATACTCAACATGCTGCTGAGTGCTGAGACAAGGCTGAGTAACCCTGGAAAATAAGGATGTGGGATTGGAGTTACTTAGGTCTGTTCCAGACCCAGCAGGTGAGTCTGGTGAGAATATATGCGTTAGTCACCCTTGGATTGCTTTAGCATCCTCGAAAAGCTATCCAGACACAGCAGAGGGTGATGCATCTCCTCCTAAACTGGGTTATCATCAGTGTATCTGGAAAATTCTCCCCTGGAGGCATCAGTTTCTCCCTTTTCCCTCTAATGGAAGGTCACAGTAACTGCCTTAGGGCAAGACATCTCATTTTAGATTTCAAAAAGTTAGGGGAGAGGAGCACCCCCAGTAACCTCTCCTTGGTGCCTTATCTGTGCAAAGGGAATAATAGAAAATGAGAATAATGATTCTGTGCAGCTCTGGGAAACATCAGCAGTGAGTGGTTGAGGGCACTAAGGAAGCCTCATGGGAGAGTGTGAAACTCCTGGTAATGAAGTATTTCACTCCATCTTTCATCAGGGCGGATAAATCCTTGCTCATGAGATTAGTAGCATTGCAAAGCGAGAGACCCAGGACTGCAGTGAGCAGGAGTCAAGTCCTCCTTTAATTTTGATTTTGATTTAGGGGATAAGTTAACCCGGCTTGCGCTTGTTGGGGCATCATCCCTCCGACCCTGAACTGATGGAGAAAAACTGCATCAGCCCGTCTGCCCTTCCACCAATCTGCTCACCCACACCCACGGGGTTTCTGCCCCTCAAAGAGGGAACAGAGTTTTAGGTGTGTTATTTGTGAATTCTGCTTGGGAGCGGGCAGAGCAGCTGACAGGACCTGCTGTGTGAATTGAGTTGCAGAAGGACAACCTCTGCTCTTGGCCAGCCATGACTCATTTTAGCTGCCCTCAAACTGAAAGAGAGTAGGTTTAGGTGGGATATTGGGAAGGAATTCCTGCCCTGTGAGGGTGGAGAGTCCCTGGCACAGGGTGCCCAGAGAAGCTGTGGCTTCCATCCCTGGAAGTGTCCAAGACCAGGCTGGACACAGCTTGTAGCATCCCGGGATAGTGGGAGGTGTCCCTGGTGGAATGAGATGGTCTTGGAGGTCCCCTCCAGCCCAAGCCATTCCATGATTCCATGAATCTCTGATTTTCTGCCCACAGCAACCTACAAGGTGACTTCACTTCCTTGTCCCTTTGAGGATGCAGCTGTGAGTTTTCTGATTTACAGCGGTTGCTGTTTATGCTGTTGTCAATACAGAGAGGCAGGGATGGTGTGGATGAAGCCCAAGGGAAACCCTCTGCTAATATCCCCCTCTGAAATGACGGGAAGGCCAGAGCCACCCCCCTTTCCCATCCCTCCCCCTGCTCTGGGGACAGGCACAGCACCACTGCCAGAGTCGAGCTTGTCCCAGGGTTCATCAAAATGCTTCTGAAGAAGGAGTTTGCTGCTGCAAGAAGCCAGATTGCACAAACAGGCAGATGTTTGCGAGCAAATGTCCCAAGGAAGATTGAAATCCCAAGACGCATTTTTTTTTTGTGGCTCGCATCTCAAGCACTGTCAGGATGCTCTGATCGCTCACTGGAGACAAAATATACAGAAAGGAGCAGCAGAGACAATAAGAGGTGGAAATTTCCATATGATGCCTTCCTCCATGATGAGAGATAGGGTTTGTTTACAGGGTGCAGCAGTGCTCTGAAATCCCACTGGAGACTAGGGCCTTGATATCTATGGAGGCAAGGAAGATCTGCTCCTAATCTGATAAAATAGATAAAATATTGTGTCCCAGCAGAGAAAAGGGCCTGGCTGCACTCCTGCAGCTGAGTTGTGTCAGACAATTCACTTCTGCCATCCAAAGTGGCTACAGCAGTTGTGTCCCTCCTGAATAACTTCTTTTACTCCCACATCCTCACTCAATCAACACCATGTTTTTCTTTGCTCAAAGGGAGTCCTAGGACACATTTCAACACATTTATACTGAAGCACCTCTTCCTTGTAACCTCCCATGCAGAGAATCATCTGTCAGTGTCATCTGTTAACTCTGTAATCCAACACCTTTCAAGTCTCTGAGGTTTACTTCCAGATTGGGATTTGCAGCATTTCCTGACATCCAGGAAACCAATGCTGGAATAAATGGCTAAGGGTTTCTTCTAAAAGTGTGGAAGGTCCTTGTAAAGGCACAGCTCTCCTCTCCCATCACCCACCAAAGTGAGATGACTTCTGTAGCTCCTACAGAGATCAACTGCAAGGAGATACAGATTTCCCTCAGTGCCATATTCATTCCTCCCCTTCTCCTGGGAAATTATTCAGCTTTCTGCATATTTTCAGGTGCTAGAAATGTTTCTTGTACTGTAGCACTCAACTCTGCAACCATACTGTGTCAGGGGAGATTTAGGGTGGATATTAGGAAAATTCCTCCAGAGCACGTTGTGGCACTGACCAGGTTCTACAGGGAATGGTCACAGTCCCAAGGCTGCCAGAGCTCCAGGAGGGTTTGGACAGCGCTCCCAGGGATGCACAGGGTGGGACTGTTGCAGTGTCTGTGCAGGGCCAGGAGTTGGACTGGATGATCCTGGTGGGTCCTTTCCAGCTCAGGATATTCTCTGATTCTATGAACTTTCTTCTGTAGAATTCTTCACTTCTGTCTTTTCCTCAGGTTTTGTAGTTCTTCAACTCCTCTGTAGTTCTTTTCTGTGCCTAGTGCTCCCATCCCTCCAGGAGAATCTTTCCCATGGATTCAGGCAGAAGAAACTGCAAGAATAATTTATCCAGCCTCTGAGGGGACTGGCGAAAATTGCATCCAACAAAGATGGCTTCATAAACAGGGTCAGGGAACAGTTGTGCCCAGCGAGCTGGCCCTGGCATGGGGATTTATTCCAGCAGATGTGAGCTGGGAGCTCAGCTACGTGGTCACTGCTGTGTGAGACCCTGGTGAGTCACACTTGGTGTATTCAGTCACCCCATGATCTCATCCCTTGAAACCACTGCCTAAACAAAACCAGTTTTCATTTTGTTTCATGTAACACAAGTCATTAACGTCACCGGGCCGCACGCTGGCTGAGGGATCAGGTCCCTGGGAATTTTGGAAAAATCTGGACTGCAGCCCTCAGCCTGTCTCTCTACCTGTTGTCTTTCCAAACAAGCCTGGGATAGGCAACCCAGCCAAGCCATCAAGTGTCCAGTTACTGGAGTGAGACTGCCTGGAGCCTCACATGAAATATGCTTGGGAGGAGTCCGAAGCTCGAAGCCAAGGCTGGATAGGGAATTAAAAGGTCCTATTTTGGGTGCTCTTGCTGAACATTCCACTTGAAGGAATTTCCTCCTTTTAAGAAGGAATGTGAAATGGTCAGACACCATTAAAGTGACAATTTTATATTTTGATTTTGTGTGTCATCTAAATACAACCAGAAGTCTGTAGGGCAGGGCGTGAGGAATGTCCCAAGGATGACTCTCAACTACATCATCCTCGGGCATTTTCTTTCTTAGGAAAACAGGGTCTCACATCCTTGATAGGCTGGGATGGAGCTTTTTGTTCTTATTTTCTGTACCTGTTTCTGGAACTTCCTTAGAGGGTTTCAAAAGTCATCTCTAATGTGGAAAGAGAGAAAGGGAGGGAAGGAAGGAAGGTAGGTAGGAGAAAAGAAAAGAAAAGTAAAGAAAAGGGGACTCAATCTTACACAGACTGAAGATGTGTGAGGAGACATTAAAAATTAGACTGTTTTGTCAATAATAGCCTGCATTCTGGCTCTGTTTGGTTTATTAGCAGAGATGCAGCACCAGCTTGATGTGAGATTTTCTGAGTTTCTCTATGAAACATAAAAACCCCGCTCTTTTTGTCAGTAAACTGGCTTGTAAATTGAAGTTTCAGTTACAAACTCAGTCCCCAACTAAGCAGGAATGGTTTCCCTAATCCTCTGCTTTCCCAGCCCACACCAGCAAAAGGAAGACAATGGCACTTACCAATTTTCCTTTGCCTCTGGTGTCTCAGGTTTTTGATACTGCAGAGCACAGCAGGGCAATACAAGCAGCACCACATGAAGGTACCGTATCCTGCCGAGTCTCCCTGCACAAGTCAGGTTTGGGTTCATGGCACTTTTCCATTTTCAGTTCCCTGTGGGAGTCCTTCCACATCTCTGGGATGGATATAATTGACTTTTCTTCCTTGGTGATCAATAAAACCTCTGAGCTTTGCCCCTCTTTGGCCTTTCTCATTCCCTTTCATCATCCTGTTCCCTCTCCATGTTCATACTGGCCTTTGCTGAAACTTTAGCCTTTATCATTCCCCAAGTGAGGACAATTTTTGTGTAATCACCTTTTTTACCTCTCGTGGCTGCCCAGCTGCTCCATGTCTTCACTCCTTCTCTTTTAGCATGTGGAGGCAAAGAAGCCTTTGCTCCCTGTTCCTCATCCTCTGCAGGATCTGCTTCACCTGCTGCTCAGCCAGAGATCCTGGGACATCTGCTGGAACTCCAGATTTCCATAGAAAAGGGCCAGAAAACCACCAAACCTTGCCTTGCATGCCCATGATGCAAAAATAAATTAAGTGCTAACCTTTTCTGCTCCACGAGGCTGTGAACAGCCAGACCTGCCCACATAAACAGGCAGGGAGAACTTTTCCATATCTTTTTATAACTCCCTGCTCTGTAATTCAGTGACACTGCTTAATGTGCTCAAAATTGCACCTTTTTTCCCCTCATAGAAGAAAAGGCTAAATGGCCAGATTCCATCCTGCTTCCCACTTTGAATAGGAAATTGCTCCTTAAACAGCCTCCTCTGTGCAATCAGGGCTGAAAAAATCAAAGGCACACTCCCTGACGGTCTATCACACGTGGAGAAATCAAACTCCATGCAGGAATACCTGTCCTGCCTCGTCAGTGCTCGGGGAACAGGTTGTTCTCTGGCAACAAAAAAAGGTTGCCAAAAGGCTCTTATGCCAGCTCGTTTCTGCATGCCAGAGGCTGAAGGATCTCCACAAGCACGGGTGTCCTCAATGCTGGACGGAAGAGAGAGACTGTCACTTGCTCAGAGTTGTTTCAGGGATGTTCTGTGGTCGAACAAGTCCTTTTTGTTGTAGCAGAACTGCTTTTATTACGCCAGAAACTGATCCATTGGTGTTAAAACAGTGGCTCTCCAACCCAGAGCCCAGTCCAGGACAGAACCAGTAATTAGGGATTACTAAACCAGTAATTACAGTAATTAGAGAACTAGTAATTGCACCCGCAGGATCTGGGGTGCTACCTAACCAAGCACACCCCAAACACCAACAGGTTTTTAGTCCTGCTTTTCAATGATTTTTATTTTCTGGTGAAGATCAAGCACTCTGAGATTCACTGATGACATTAAAACAAAAGAAGCAACAAAACTTCAATAAAATTCTCAATCTGTAAAATGACTAAGAGAATTTAGCACAGACCACACAGAGAAGATCCAGCACAGGTCAGAGAGGAACAGGAAACCAACATGGACAAGATCCACCTGGCTCCCCAATAGCTATTGGCTTGGATAGATTTGAAAATTACCACAAAATGAAGTATAGTGCAATTAAAAGTAATTCCTGATTATCTCCACATGTATCCACATTCATTCCCACGTGGCAGCATTTTCACACTGTTATCACTTGTTTATCTCCACAATGCACTGACATCTTTCCAATCTGCAGGTCCTGAGGAACTGAGCTTACAAAAAGAAAACCAGCTGAAAACCAACTAATGACAGCTCCCTGTTGGGATGTGGGACTGACAAGGCTGTGAGGCTCTTTGCAGTTTCACTGGCTTGGTTGGTCACATTTTTTGACTCCCAGGCACTGTTTGCAAACAAAGAGAGTTCAAGAAACATCCATCAAAGAGATCAGGCTTTTGCACTAAGAAATAAGAGGTTTACCTATCAACACGCCTCACAAGGCAGGAAGTAAATAAAATAATGCAATAAACTGTTCCAGGGAGAATATATACGCTATGCTGGCATGGATACAAAATGTTAGTGAAAATAAAATTGATACTTAAAATCAAGGGAAAAAGTATTTGTGAGGCCACTGCAGGTAATTCATAAACCAAGGCAAGAAATCCTGCTTTGGGGGTGGGTTTTTTGGAGTCATTTTTCTCAGAATCAAAGGATGTTTTGGACAGTTCATCATAGAATCATAGACTGGTTTGGGTGGGACAATCCCCATTTCTCTTCATGAAACCACTAAAAACACCTCAAAACCTGACCAACTTTTACAGCCAAATTAAAACTTCAGATAATCCCTTCAGCCTTATGTGTTCTCTCTGGGAATTTGCAATGATTGATGAGGATTTGGACCCATCCTTCCCCACTCCCTTGCTGGGTATCACAGTTTGTGCATCCTGGCTACCCTGGCCAGAGGATTACCTCTGCTAATTACCTCTGCTAATTACCTCCCACCCCTCTGTGGGATGGATCACAGCTCGCAGGAGCTGTAGGTGCTGGGGCCAGATGGGAGAGTGAGCGTGGCTGGGCAGAGGACTGGCTTCGTGGGAAGGGTGTTCTTCACATCCTCCCTCATTTTCCATGTCCCCAGGACTCAGGGTGAGTTTTCAGACTGGCCTCGGAAGGGTGGAGGGGAAATCAGAGCTATTCCTTGTCCCCAGGGGACAGCGCTGCAGGTATTAAAGTTAGTCTGGCCCTTGCCTTTAAATCCAGATGGCTTTAGGATTTAATTAGTGAGTTGTTTGTGCTTTTTCTTTTCTCTGTTGAAAACCAAACCTGCCCCAGTCTTACAAGGAATACATAAAACATTTAATTTATTAAGTTCTGGGGTATAACCAGCAGCACAAAAGGAAGAGGTGACCAGGAAAACACTTCAAATGAAAACCAAAGCAAAAGGTGACAAAAGGGTTTTTTGCACAAAGAATGTGGGCTGCCTTTATCAGGAGTGCACTCGGATGAGCAGGGATCACTGCAGCCCCTGTTTTAGGAAAAGATTGCAACAGGAACCCCTCTGGTTCAGGGAAAGGGAAGAAGCAATTGGAAAATACCTTTCAGCAGACAGAAGTGACACGGGTCTGTGATTAGATGCTCTGTTAGGCAAAAGCCAGCTTGATTTCAGCTCTAGGGTGAAGCAGCTCCTAAAAATCACACACAGAATATTCTGTGTAGAAAAGCCTGGAAAGTTTTAAAAGGAAATAACTTTTTATTTTATTTTTTAACATATGGCAAATGCACCCAAGTCCTGCATTTGAACACCTCTGATGAATATTTTTCCCCATCGTCAGTGATCTCTGGCAGCCCTTTGCTTTCCAAAACAAAAACTTTTCCCTCTGTTTCTCTGCCCAACCCTTCCAAGAGAATTTTTGCCCTGTAAGGTCAAAGGGTATCACAGGAGATACAGTTTGATTGTGAGTCCAGAAAACCAAGTAATCGCAGTGAGATGAACCTGAATAATGGCTACTGGGAGGACCTGGAATAGTTCCTGTGGACACGAAAGAGTATTGAAGTCACCAAACAAAAATTATTCACTCTTGTGTAAACCGAAGTGTTCTGATACCGAATAGTTCAAAGTCTGTATCATCCCCAAAACAACCTCAGAATGATACTGAGCTCCTCTTTTTTATTTTGCATGAGAGAAAACACAGGGGTGGCAGAGCAAGGAAAACCACAACAATTTCAGCCCATACACAAGAACTTCCCTTCAAATAATAAAACTGCCTTGAAGTTTAATGCTCAGAGTTCAAAGGATCCAGGCCAGATTCAGATCACCGAACATGATTAAGGATTTCTTTGAAAATTGGATACACCAGTCTGTTGCCATTCTAGTGTGTATTAAAAACCAGTAGATGTAAAGGGGAATGTTACCTCTGGTGATATTTCATGCCAGGTACAGGGAAAAAAAAAAAAAAAAGACCCCAGAAAACATAACCCTGTGCTGATCCTCAGAATTGCTACATATTTTTTGGAAAACGTACAAGAAATTGTGCATTTCCCCCTCAGCCTGTGGGAAGACTGTGTGGACAAAGCAGTTTTGAAGTGGCTCACTGTTCTGCCTGTAATTGCAGTAAGGTTTGGGGCTTGGTGGGTTTTTGGCTTCTATTTTTTTTACCCATTAATGATGCTGTTGTATGTTTTGGGACCTGTTAAGTGTAAACAGATGTGGGCTTATCAGTGCCCCAGCTGTGCTCTCTACTGTTTCAACTCCCTTGAAAAGCAAGCACTTGTGCTCCTGCTTCGTGAGTAAGAGACTGGTTTTCCTTATCAGCTGGAAAATTTACAAGTGGAAATTTATTCTGAGGTGGCAGAGGAAGGTTTGGGGTTGTGGAGTCCTCAGAACTNAGGTTTGGAGTCCTCAGAACTCCTACACTACCCAAGATTTGCTCAGCCTGAGTGAAACCCACCTCTCCCCACAGCTGTCCCCCAAACGTGCAGGGATGTGGTAATTCCTGGGGGAAAAAGAAGAGGGGTGATGGAATAGAAATGCTGCAACTCCACCTGCAAGGGAGTGGCTGAGGCACCTCGTGGAAATCCATCCCTGTACATTTTCTGGTATGTACCCAAAAATATGCCCACCTGGGCTTCCAAAAGACTCTCCAGCTCACCTTGCCTCCCACTCAGCATTAATGCTGGCTTGCAAAGGATTTGGCTTAGAAGTAGGGAGGCAAAGAGGGTTTTTTTCTGAATTTTTTCAGGCTTTAAATAGCAGATGAACTCTTCTGAAAACCTTGCTTTGATGGTTGGTGATGAGCAGCTGAACGTTTGGCTGAGAGCTTTAGAAAAATCAAGCCTGTGATGCTGAATAATAGAATATATAGACAGAAAAGAGCTGGTCTCTTACTGACATTCCCCCCACCCCCACCCCAGCACTGCCAAATAAAGCCTCTCAGCGACACATTTCCCTGAATCCATTTCCATGTTAGACAAAGGCTTGTGCTTTCAACCTGCCCAGGGGGGAATGGATGAGAGAAGAGACAGCATCCTGCTTCTTGGGCAGGAGGCTTCGTAATGAGCACAGGCTGAACTAGCACAAGGATGGGAAGATGTTTTCCTTCTCCCATCTGCTTACAGAGTCCAAACTGGGAGATTCACCCTGCTGGGCACTGCTTTGGCGTGCACAGGATGGTGGGGGTGGTATATTTGGTATATTTGGCAAAGTGATGGCAGAAGTGCAGGCAATGGCCACGGGGCATAGAAAAGATAAGGTTTGTGCTTGGTTTTTTGGGTCAGCTAAAAGAGAAACACACAAACCCCCCATGTTTATGGACAATAGTCCTTTTTACAGGTCCTGAAACTTCTTTCTCATTAAACCATCCAGTAATGGCTGAGGCTGAGGAAAGATGTTATCTCTCACACGAGACGCAGCCTACGGAAATAAGATTCTTTGTTTAGGGCTTGCTGATCTGACCCCTTTTCAACCACAGCCCCTGTTTCCTTCATTTATTAAATTCTGTTATCAAACTTATTGGGGCAGAAATCCACAAGTACGTATTTATTTTTTGCCATTACTAGGATAGGCTGAAGATCTTCCCCAAAGAGGCATTGGTCCTGAAATCCTAAACAGCCAGGTTTGGTCTTTTATCTCCCTCCTGCTTATGCTTGTGCCAGAGAGGCAGAGGGTGCTGCTGCATCCCTTACTGGACCAACTTCTCCTTCATTAAAAGGCAGAGTAACATCAGCCCCACAAATGCAACTGGTTTGCAGGGGTGCACATAGGATTGGGATTTGCTCCAGGTGCAAAGCACTGGAGAGTCTGACGCAGAGAGCAGAGCCAGGGACATCCATTCCCTTTCTTCCTCCATGTGTGCTCCTTGTTGCTTTGGCTCTCCACAGTCTGTGCTGGTTCACGCTATAAGCCATAAAATGCTGAGGATAAAAAGCCAGGATCAGGTGCTCCTGAGAGAAGAGAGTTCCCATGCAAGAGAGCAAATTATTCACTTCATTGCAGGGAGTGAGCAATTCACCCCCTGGATCTGAAAGTGCTCCTTAATCTAAATGGAGATCAAAACCAGAGCGCTGAATGTGTCCTTACATTAGCAGAGGGAAGACACCAGCCCTACCAATTAACTCTCTGAAGGTGCATAATTAGAGTCTGGAGTTAAAATGAGAGCTTTTGAGTGAGAGCTAAGGTTTGGTTTCTTTTTTTAATAGAGTTAAAGGTGAGTGTTGTGGCAAATACCCTCTTCATCCCTGAAGTCTTGTGATCCCACCGGAGTGACATGGTTGAAAGTAGTCATTTAAGAAAACAAATTACTGGATTTGATCCAAGAATCAGCAGAGGAAGTCCTTTTTCTGCTGTTAGCTGGAGGTTAAGGTAGATGTGATGTTGCCTTGTGATTAAACACTGCAAAATTTGCTGTATGTTTGGGGTAAATGAGCACACCTTCCCTCTGCCACCAGCCAAGCTGATGAGGCTGAGGATTCGTGTAATCTCAAAACTGCCCAGCTGCACCAGCATGAACTGATGCTCCTGCTGCAATGCCCCATCCTCCACAGGGACATGACCTGCACCAGAGTCCCACTGGATTTATTCAGGAGTAGATGACAGGGGGGGACAGTTTCCTCCCCCTGAGCACATACGCGGCGTCGCTGAGATATTAATAGCGGTTCCAGGGCTTCAAAGTAACAGCAGAATCTTTAATAAACTTATCAGCTGCCTTCAGGCTGTTGTCTACAAATCCCAGAGGGAAATGTGGTCCTTGGACTGCCTCACAGCCCATGAAAAGTAATTAAGAAATCAAAACTATTGTCAGCGAGCTGAAGTTCGCTGTTTGGGGATCTGCTACTCAGCAGAAAGCTTTGAGGTGCCTGCAAACCAAGAAAAATACTGAGAACTTACAGAAAGCGGAACTTTCGAAAATTAGAACTTAGGAAAGAGAATTACCTAAATCAGCACAACCCCTAGCTGAACTGTTAATTCTTAAACCTTCACTTAACCAGAATATTGCAGGGGGTGGTGCATTTCGTCCTCATACAGCACCACAACCCCCACGGAGCAGCTGCACTCTTGCCATCAGTGGACAAGCTCTGGCTTTTACCCACTGTGACCTTTTGAGAGAAACACCGAGCACTTTGCTTTTCCCTTGATGGTGTGAAAAATCCCCAGCAGAAATGACAGGTCTGGGACTCAGATGCCAATTTCTGTTGAGTGATTGTCACTGTCATTTACAGCCTGTGCTGATTTTCACGGGCTACCTGCTATCAGATGTGTGTTTGGTTCTTGCTCTCCCCGTCACTATTTCGTCTTTACCTTGTAACCAAAATGTCATCTCCTTTCATGAAGAAGTGTTTTTCTTGCTCCCTCTGCATCAGATACTTTGCTGCTGGAACAATGAATTTCCTTCCAGTGCCAGCTGCCATAAGTTGCATCCACTCAGTGTAAAGTTGGAGTGTCTGTAAAGTATTAAAATAATCCCCATTCCTAAAAGGCAGATAGAAACCACTTTTATCTGAGCTGCAAAAGAGAGATCACTACCCAGCAGGGCTGGGATGTGAGGCCGTATGGGAAAAAAATGCACATTGCAAACTCAGAGTGAGGAAAATGCTGCTGCTGGTTGCCCTTTGCCTGTGCCACAGCACCCCAAGAAAGGCAGAGACCCCAGATGAAGAACCACCTTAAAGGTCACAGAATCATGGGGTGGTTCAGGTTGGAAAGGACCTTAAAGCCCATCCAGCTCCACCTCCTGCCATGGGCAGGGACACCTTCCACTATCCCAGGGTGCTCCAAGCCCTGTCCAGCCTGGTCTTGGGCACTTCCAGGGATCCAGGGGCAGCCACAGCTTCTCTGGGCACCCTGTGCCAGGGCCTCACCATCCTCAGAGGGAAGAATTTCTTTCCTTAATCTAAACCTCCCCTCTGCCAGCTTGAAGCCATTCCCCCTTGTCCTGTTACTCCATGTGGTTTTCAAAGCTCCTTTTCCAGCTCTTTTTGAGCCCCTTTAGGTACCTGGGGACAGAAAAGGGAGAAACTTGTGAGAAGAACAACATTGCACATGCTGGACTAACAAATCCAAACCGCTGAGCCTTTCTGGCAAGCAGTGGAGGATGCTGCCTAACCCAGCTCCTCTGTAAGCAGCTGGAAAAGAGACCATTCATAACCACCTGAATGCCTATGGTGGGTGGATTTTTGAGGACTAACAGCCACTGCTCACCTCTGTGCAAGAAAATTCCTAAATTAACAAAGAAGTTGGGTTGCAGGCACAGGGCAGAGAGCAGCAGACACTCTGTGGTACAAGACATATCCTGCTTTTCACTCTACCCCTCTTCCCAGCTCTGCTTCATTACCCTGAAAAGAGTCCAAACAAACCACAGGAATTCCTGGAGTTCTTCTGCATCAATATAACATCCCTCAAAAAGGGGACTATCCCTCACGGGCCATTAAATTTACCTCCAAAACATGGAATCACAATTTCTCAGTGGAGGAAGGGGCCTGATTGAGAATGGGTCAGGCATATGAGGACACACCTTCCTCAGGCAGGACAAGTGTCATAGTTGGATAACCCTGAGTGAATACCTCTCCAGGGAATTTTTTCTTCCATAATTCTATCCCCTTTCTTTCTGAAGCTGTGTAAATGCTGGGCATCCACACCACCTGACAGTGAGAGGTGTCACAGGTGACAGGATGACTTGTGAAAAGAATTCTCCTTTTCTCCGTCTCCTTTCCATTTCTTTACACACTGTTGCCAAAAAAATGGGGGAAAAAAAAAAACCTTCTTGGGCATTTAAAAAAAATCTTTTCGTTAGATATGAAATGAAATTAATTCTCATTTCTTAGAAATGAGTGAAGTTTTATCTGAAATCTCACATCCAGCCTGGCGACTTCTCTTCAAGTCAAAAATGAATTGGAGAAACACCAGGGTTCAGCAAGAGTGGCAGGTGTGTTAAAAAGTGACTTTAATGAATTGCTGAAAAAGAAAAGAAAGCTTTCTTAGTCTAAAAATAAGAAGACTGAAGGGAGGATATTATGGTCTGCCCAGCTAAAAAAAAACCCAAAGGCAAAACAAAAGTGGATATAAAAAGACAATTTCTTTGTGTCTAGGAAATACCTTTTGGGCAGGACACAAATTAATTCATTTCCTTTGCAGGAGAGGAGATTTTGGTTAGAGATGAAGCCAATCTTTCTAATTGTAAAGCTTCCAGCAAATGGGCTGGGGAGTGTGGAATCCCCAGGACTGGGTCAGTCACCCCACCTGGACAGATGGACAGATTTCCTGTCTACCTCCACTTCACAGCCTGCCTGATCCCACCATTCCTGCCATCCCATTCCTGCATCCAGAGGATCACCAGGAATGGCAGTGACACCTTAGCTTTTCTATCAATCTTTCCCAAAATGGCTTGGAAAAAAACACCATCTTCCATTTCTCTCTCTCTCTTCTAAAGGCCAGGTTCTCCCCTCTCCCCATTCCTGCCTTCTGGTCCCTCAGCCAGCTCTGAGCATGATGAGAGGATTTCTCTCCCCATCCAGGTAAGAAGAGTTTCAGCAGCACAAAGGCAATTTGCATTTCTAAGAGTTCTGCTTCCCAGGTTACCTCGATTATAACCTCCATCAGGACTTTTATTCACCCTTGTATGAGGCTCTAGTTTTGAAAACTGCTTTGAGGGCATGAGTAGCTTCCCCTCATAGCCCTTAACTGCACAGAAACACAGTTTTTGATGTGCTTTCAGTGCATCAGCAGCCACAGCTTGTCTTGGCAGCCTGTGCTAGGGTCTCACCACCCTCACGGGGAAAAATTTCTTCCCAAAATTGGATCCAAGCCTGCCCTGTGCCAGTGTGGAGCCATTCCCTTTTGTTCTGTCACTACATCTGACTGGGTCTGTTTCTCACCACCTGTAGAGCCCCACCAATAGTGAGTAGTTGTTTATGTTTGGAGGGAATTGCAGTTTCCCACGTGGCTGACAGCATGCAAGGAGTAAGGGACTTTCTGTAGAGGAAAGGGAAAGAAGGACACAGGCAGATCTCAGCTAAAACTGAGCTCATCACAACAGAGATCCATCCACTCCCTGTGATGACTCCAGAAATTATAAGGACCAGAACCTTAAACAAATTCTCATAAACAGCACTGAAGGTTAAGGAACTGGCATGTTTGAAGTGGTTTTATGGAGCCTCAGACAAAACTTTTTCAGGACTCTGAAGTCCCCAGACCTGTGGCAGGCCAGATGTTCTGTAATTATAAAAAATCTCTCGCAGACATATGAAGCAGAATCGCTCCAGTGAGGACACCACTCATCTGCCGAACGAACAAATAAAACCCAGTCAGTTTTAATGGTATTGCTTTGCAGTGGCCAGGGAGTTTCTGTTCACTGCTCTAGAAAATAGAAAACTTACAGCATCCCTGTGGAGTAGGGAAACTGAGGAAAAAAGCACTCTGAGCAGGTCTCTGCCTTTTAAGCCTCTTTTCCTCAGGAAATCAGGCTCTACAGTCATGCTGTGTATGTTATCTGCCTTCCTGTGTCAGTCCTAAAGAAATTTTAGCCCTTTTTAGATCGTTTACCAAATTTGACAGGCAGGGTAAAGCCTGAAAGATACTATGGTATATTAAAGATAAAATTTACATTAAAATACTGGTTGGGAATGATCCCCAGTGCCTCTGTGAAGAGAATGGGGGAGTCTGCAGCTTATTTTACTTCGGATATTCTCCACTCGAAAGACAGGGACAATATCTGGGCTCCCTCTTTGTGTCCCTCATCCCTCTGAGCAAGATGCTCTCCAACCCCATGACCAGTATGGCTCCTAAAGGGAAAAAAGAGCTTTTATTTTCTGCTGATCCTTTCAGCCCCGAATGGCAAAATGCTGAAGACACTGTAATGTGAGCTAAAGGCTAGGAAAAATTAAAGCACAAGTGGGCAAAGAGTGAGGCTTTTATCTTTGCCTTGTTATTCATGCTGCTGTCTTCCTCAGCACTTCTCTCCCACTTGTCTGGCAAATTAAAAACACAAGGAGATGAAATAAAAGGTTTCATTTCCAAAACTGGCCCTCTTTTTTTTTTTTATTGTGAATGGTTTTCAAGCCTTTTCTGTTCTGCTGTGGATGGGACTCCTGCAGTCACACTTTCTTTCAAGCATGAAAGGACTTCAAACATTCAAGAGCTGTGCTAAGCATTTGCCACACGATGCCGAAAATCAATACCATTTTGGAGAACTCCCAAAGCAGAACAGTTCTGGTCAACATGCACAGTCCTTGCACCCTGGGATCAGCTCTGTTTTGCTTCTGGGTGAACTGAGGTGCAGAAGCAGCCTGTGAAATTATTGCAGAATAAGCCAGTACACTTAAAATAGTGAGTGCAGCTGTAACTGCCCCAGTGGATGGTCTGCCCTTGTCCAGAACTGAGTTGTGAGGTTTTTTTATCTTTTCTGTGCCCTATCCTGCACGTACCAGCTTGGAGATGCCATGGGATGAGCTGAGAGCCATGAAATCCAGTAAACTTCCAGTGAAAATGTGATCAGCCAGTGCTGAGCACCCACTTGCCCACAGGTGTCAACCGCTACCTCAGTAGGAAAGAAGGAACAAACAGATTTCACACTTTAATTATCTCCTTTTTGATATACATAGTGAAGAATAGTAAGATTCAAAGCCTGTTCTCTAGCTGCAAGGCACACATTGTGTTCACACCCTTTTTTTCCCCAAACAGGATTGCCTTTTCTCTTGTCCTGCCTTTTGGGAATGATCCTTGGCAGACGGCATCCCCTGAAACTGTGCTGTCTAGAAAAGCACCAGCACAGGGTGAAATCACACCCAGGGTGTACAGGATGGTGAGCCAGGGCTGGAGGCTCTTCCTGGGGCTGTTTGAGCACATCAAATAGGAATCATTCTGCAGGATGGCACTCCTGAACCAGTTCAGGGATGCACGAATATGGATGAGCCATGTTCTGGGGGCTGGAACAAGCCCTGGCTGCCTGCAGCCTGTGCTGGCGATGGACCCTCCAATGTGTCTATAATTTTATTAATTTTAATTAATAAAAGTTAAGTTTTATTAATTAACTCCAGCTTTGTCCCCAAAACCTCTGTTGTACAAACATGGTCAGCCCCAAATCACAAAGGCAGGATTTGCCATTTAGCATTGATGAGATGCTGGCAGAGAGTAGAACTTGTCCTGGGGATTTTACACATCCTATTTCTACCTCTGGGGACCACTGAAGCAAGAGAGGGAAAAAAGCAAAGCAAAACCACATATTGTCTTTATTTTCTTGTCGTGTCCAAGAGAGGAGGAATAATGCAAACACCAATAAACCCAATAGCTCTGCTGGGAGAAAATCCTGTTGCGTTTGGAAGAGGCTGTTGACAGATAACTGGAAGCGTTGAAAGCGTCGTTTTTTTCGAGCTGTTTATAACCACTGACAGTGCTGGAGTTGGAGGCAGATTAAATGGGAGGCAACTGGAGTTTTTAAACAAACCCAAGGGTGCTTAGGATGGGGATGGGCTGTGCCCCATGCTCTCCTTTAACCACCCCTGAGCCCTTCTCTGAAGTGAAGCAAAACCACATTTTATGCCAAATTTCAGGCTGATTTTCTTCGCTGCTTCCTGCACAGCCAGTTGAGTTGGTCAAGCATTATTGAGTGTGAAATCAGCAGAAAAGCCCCCCTCAGACATCTGTCAGCAGCAGGCTAAAAATAAAGTAAAGTGGGCCACTGGTCTGCTGTGCCACCCAGCCAAAGAACAGATCACATCCCAAAGCCAAAAACTGTTCCTTGCCCTGTGCTGCAGAGGAACTCATGGGAGAGATGTGCAATGATCCCTCACAATCTCTGTGGGCCATGAAACATTCCCTGTGACCACTTCAGGCGAGTGGCCGCCTCCCGCAGGCTCCGTGCAGCTGTACAAAAATAAGCTCATTTTCAAGCTGCCCTGCCCAAATTCTGCTGCCACTTCCAGGGCTGCAGCTCTGCTGGATGAGTCCCTGCTGTGGCAGAAAGTGGCAGGATGTGGAGTTCGTTGCATGGGGCAAAGGTTTTTTACGTGGGACTATGGCACTGTTAATCACCAAGTGCCAGAAGGGCTTTACCAGCATGGAAAATAATCGGTTTTATGCCAACATGTTATGGAGAATTTATTTATAAAGTATTCTGGGGGATTGAAGTATATTTTTTCCTTTCTCAGACAGTGGAGCAGAGTGGGTAGAACGTTGCACAAGAGACTCAGTTCAATTTCCAGCTCTGACAACGGCATAAAATACATGAGTGGGGCAATTCACTTCACCAACTGTTAAATGAGGTAAAGAATCTTGCCTTATTTACCTAAAAAAAATGTTTTGAGATCCACTGATTTAAAAAAACCCCACAACAGATCAACATCAAAAAATAAAACCCAGCATTGTTAAAGCAAGTTGCTTTAGAGCATTCTGCAGACAAATGTTACTCGGAGGCAGCAAGAAAGAGCAAAAGAGTCAGTGATGACCTTAAACAACACATAAATACCATCTCTTATCTTTTGTCCTGCTTTTCTTATTCAGTCCTTCCCTAAATTTCTGCATTCCCCAGAGAAAACTCCCAAGTGTGACTTTGCCTGTGATCAGATGTATTTATCTAAAACTAAGTTTGGGAATGATTTTGATTTTTGGAAAAGCAAAACACAAGACTTTTGCAGAGAATCAAACAAAAAAATTAGACAAAAACGATCTGTCTCCACTTTTGTACTGAAGGAGGGAGGTGCTGAAGGCAGAAGGTGAAGCACAGCCTCGCAAGAACCTTGGTGGATCCCGTTTCTGCATGTTCAGCAGACCTGGGTGGGCTGAATTTTGGGGGATTTGACCTGTGCAGGCAGTGATGGAAGTAGAAGGTGATGGGGGAGAAGAGGAAGAGGGAGAGGGAGATTGGGATGATCTCTTAGGAGCTCCAGAAAGGAAGGGACCACTGGGGTCATGGAGACTGAAGTTCCACCACATCTTCCAGACCCTGTCAATGCAGCCAGCTCAGTGTTATCCTCAGCCCCCCTAGCCCAGGTGAGATAATGCACATCTCAAAATACCACCTTCCTGCAAAACAGAAGATATTGAAGACCAGAAGCAATTAAGTTCCTTGACCTGTTTGGGCTTTTTCCTCCTTATTTTTCTCCTTTAGGAGTAAGGAGGTTCTTGTCCAGCAGGAAAGGCTGAAATTGAACTTGGGTGTAAGCACTGCCCCCTGAAATTGTTGATCACGTTGTTTGTAAGAATCCTAGCATGGACTTGCATTAACCTATTACCTGCTTTCTCTGGAATGATGAAACACAGATTTCAGATTGTTTCCCTGCAGGTTTTACCCTTTATTTATCCCTTTCAGAATTTTCCCAAAGGCACACTAAAAGACTGTTACGATTTTGCTTAAATCAAATTTAACAGAACAACTTTCCAAGTTCATGTGTAGCTCAGGGACTGTTTGGGGGGCATTTTTGTTGCCTGGCCATTTCCTCATTTTGTTGTGGAATTTTAAACTGCTGAAGGGACAGTTGTGATGACTGCCTTGGATGGCTGATGGAGGGGACAAAAGCTTTGGATCTGCGTCAAAGCTTTCACAAGACTGGTTGACTGAAACTATTTAGAGGTATCCAGGAGTATTGATTATCAGTGTATCTGAATAATCAGCCTCGTTTTCCAGAAGAAAAGAGCTGCTAAGTACAGCGCAGTGCTTTGTGGCACGCTGCCATCTTCCCAGCTTTTTAATATCACCAGTCCAATATTGACCCCACAGGGGTCTGTTCAGGGCTGTTGCAGCCCAGACAGCTGGATCAAATCTCACTGCTCTGGACTCTTTTGGAAGTGCTGCATGGGCAAACTTCTCCAAAACGGATTCCAGTGTGAATAACATGTCCTGGTGCTCAGTTGCTCCATGATACTGGTTCTAGATTTACTCTGGAGCCCTTCAGGGGGGTGAACCTGATTTATTCAAAGCTCATCTGCACAGCTGCTAATGAAAATCGTTGCCAGGCTCATCAGCATCAAGAGGATAACTTGAAAACAGAGCACAGCAAGCCTGAGTCATGGTATTTCTTCCATGGATCCCACCTTATGGGGAATATGAGAGTTCTGTGTGTCTTCCCAGCTGGAAGCCCAGTTCACATTCCCAGCTGGAAGCCCAGACTCCTCCTTCCACTCCACAGTGGGTAGGAGAATCCTCACTTTTAAATTAGTTCAGTCTTTATTATAAGAGCTCATGAGAGATAATGCAACTCCAACCTGTGTTTTAAATGGCTTCACACTGATAGAGAGTGGGTTTAGATTAGATA
>VYZQ01056778.1:0-21005 GCA_013400655.1 Mystacornis crossleyi
TTTTACCTTCCTTTTAGAGGGTCGAGATCCAACCCCACACACTTGGCCCCATCTCTCCCTAAACCACAATTATCTACTATCCAACAGCCGTGCCCCATCTTAGCACAATCACTCTCAACAACCATGCATGTGCATACAAGCATGTACTACCCTTTAACTAAAACTTACATTACCATATACTCTTGTCATAACAAGCGTGGGAAAAATTAACACTCCGTGGGAAAACAACGAACTGTGGGAAAGTAAAAAAAATATGTATTAATAAAAGTTAAAAATGGCGGTCTGGGACTTCCAGCAGGAACAGTGATGTAACTTCCCATTTATTACCACACCCTAAATGACGTTATTTGTGGTTACGTCAGCTTCCTCAGATTACCTGTTCAGGTCACTCCCACATAGTGACCCCTCCCAGGAGTTAGTAGGTTGTAAATCTCCGCCTTCCCTGCTAACACAAAGTGGCAGCAAAATGGCGTCAGTCCTTAACCAGTAAGTCTCAACTTAAACAGACACTAAAGCTTGGAAAATAAAGTAAGTTTATGACTCAAAATAACGTCCTCTTAAATAATATACAACCTAGGGTACTGACTAACAGAACTCGATACAGTACTCAAAGGATCTTTCCACCTCTCTTTCCGACTGGTGGTCCAGGGACTTTTGGGGAATTTCACCCTCACCCTGTCACCTCACCAAGCTGGCCACCGCGCAAACCCAGACTACGTGCCTTCTCTAGAGTTCTTAAAATTCAAACACCGAGTCCAGAGCCTCTGAACCGACCCCACCCAACCCCTTCATGCAGTCCTAATCCAATCTGGATGGCAGGTTGGAAATCTCCCCCACTCCAACACCTCGTCAGAGCCAGATTGACCTTCGCCTCCCCTTACAACCAAATGCCTAACTCTGTCCCTAACCTATGTAGCCTTTTTTCCAACAATCCAACAGAAGGAACTTTCCCTAGCTAGCCTGTACAGGCAAGGTTCTACCCGTCCCTCTTCCCCTAATGAGAAGAAGGAGACCCCCTCTACTAACGAGAGGGAACTTCCCCTGGACGCCCCGGCTGCAGGAACACCGTCCCCAGGTCCTACGCGCTCCCCTCAGTTGGGCTTCTCCCCACCCTTTGTCTATTGGGGAGCAATCCCCCAACCCGCAACCTTCCACCCCAGTGGTGTCACCTGGTTGAGAGTCCCCTTCTCCACTCTGAGTATCCTAACCCTTGGCCTGCCTATACGGAGCCACCACCTCTCCAGATCTCCACCGTCCACCAAGGGCACCACTCGCTAGCCTCCGAGTTACCCTTATCCAGCATCTGGGGTCAAGGCATCTTTTCACCCACTGCTCTGCACTCCTAACACCCACTGCTCCTAACAAGAGCAGGGCCTTTCCCCAACTGGCGACCTTCTCCCCGCCGGGTGTCACCTGGTTAAGAAGTTAAACTCCCAGATGTGGGGCCTTTCCCCAGCCGGTGACCTTCACCTCCTCAATTGTCACCTGGTTAGGAAGTTAAACTCCAGACCACCTCCCCTCGCAGGTACTTACAACCTTTTCCCTGCGGGCTTTGGACCCCTCACTTCCCTCTCGGAGCGTCTCAGGAGTGGCTCCTCACCGGTCTGCTTCATCGGATCCTTGGCAACCTCCTGGGTATAGCAACAGCTCCTCCACGGCCCCAAAGAGCCTGGTTCCAGGGCAGCCGAAATCGGACGGACGTCTCCCTGTACTTTGATCTCTTCAAGGTCGCTTCTGGGAGTGGCTATGCCGGATGCTCCCCAGAATTGTCAGAAATAATGGCCAGTTTTAATTTAGAGACTTTATTAACAGTTGCCCTAGGACAGGAACTCGGGATAAGCCACAGATCGCACGGTGAAGCGGAGGTCAGCGCATGCGTGCACACTGGGTGCTCCTCCCTCAAGGGACCAGAGCTCCAGAGGACCCCGGGCTGTGCCCAGGAACAGCTTTTTACACCCAGTCTCAAATTGTGATTGGTCCATTTTGGATCTGATGTCTGACTGGCTCGTTGTTTGAAGAGAATTGGCTCGTTAATGGGGTTTCCCCATGGGTTCTTTCTGTCCAATCACCAGTCCAGGGGTATTCTGAGTGGTCCCTCCAGCTGACCAATCACTGTCCATGATGTTCCACCATTCTAAGATATGGGGGATACCCTTGTGCACCTTCCAATGGTACTTCACCTACAGCATTGAACACTTAAAAGTCCTACAATTCAGATACCTATAACTGTAACTTAATAACCATCAACATGCAACAACAACTAATAAACTTCCCAATTAATTAACTCTTAACCAATTAACTTACCCATGAAAACCGATATTGTCCGTAACAGTCCCCAAGTGCCATGTCCACAAGTCATAAATCCCTCAAGGGATGGGGACTCCACCATGGCCCTGGGCAGCCTGTGCCAGGGCTGGACAATCCTTTTGGTGAAGAAATTGTCCCCAGTATCCAACCTGAACTTCCAGTGGTGCACCTTGAGGCCATTTGCTCATGTCCTGTCCCTTGTCTCCTGGGAGCAGAGCCCACCTTCTCCCTGCTGTCAGGAAGTTGTGGAGAGTGAGGAGGTCTCCCTGAGCCTCCTTTTCTCCAGGCTGAGCCCCTCCAGCTCTGCCCATGTTTTCAGAATGTTTTACTCTGTGTCAGCAGGATTGTATTGTCATTTTTGTGATCTTTTAAGAGTCCTGTAGTTCTACTGCTCATGAACTTAATTTGCAATTCCTGCCCACACCCCAGCTCTGGTGTCACAGGCATGGCCCTGCATTGAACCTCACCACGAATCTTTTCTGGGGCTCGGACATGTGACAAGATGGATAAGGAGGGAAGGCAGCCCCTGCTGCAGGGTCCCCTGCTCCTCCCCTGGCTCTAAAACACGGGCAGGCAGGTGAGGCAGTGCCTGAGGAGCAGCCCTGGGACAAGCGGGAGCAGAGCTGAACTGTGCTGGGTTTCCCTGGCAGCCCCCCGACCAGGATCCGTGCAGCTGGGGAAGATTATTCTGGACGTGTAAAACTATAATCTGGATACCTGGGGGGGAAATTGCCACCCACTTGTCCTGAGATCACAGCCTCGGCGGGGCTGCTGACAGCTGAACCTCAGGGAGGGTATGCACTGCCTGGCCCGGCGTTCCTCTGTCGCTTGTCCTTGACTCTGCTTCCGACAGCCCTGGAATGGTTAATATTTGTGATCAGAATTCCTTTGCTCACTTGCAGCAGGTCTGACCTGTGCTCCAGGACAGGCTGGTCATTGGTGGTGCCTGGAGCTGTGCGTGGGGGTGCTGCTGGTTCTGCTTCCCCCACATGTGACCCACGGAACTGAAGGGAAATGCTTGGGGCAAGGATTACATTTAGATTTTTATCCAAGTGGAAACTTTGTCATCTCAGCAGATGTTATGTGTTCCAAAGCAGTAAAATCGCTGTTATTCATAGGAGAGCAGAGGAAAATGGATCTTCTAATCTCTGTTCAGAGCTGAGCAATACACTTTGTCTTCAGTTAATATCACGCTAACTTTCCACGCAAAACCAAAACCAAGTTGAATTTGGCTGAAAGTTAACCTCAAAAGTGTGGAATGCCTTAAAGGTCAAACTGGGTTTTTTTTGTTGCTGTTGTTTTTTTGTTTTTTTTTAAATTATTTTTAACGAGTAATTTTGGCATTTTTGATTTTTCATTTCAGAAATGTGTATATTTTGATAGTACTGCGTTTTTCCTTTTAATTTTAGTGGCATTTAAAAATTAATGTTTAAAAAATACAGTTCTGCTTAATATCTGTTATACAGATATTATCTGCTTATATATCTTAATATACAGTTGATTTCCAAGTGGTTTTCCAAGTTGTTTAGCTCCACTCTCCAGAGCATCCAGTGGTTACTGAACTGGTATCAATTGCTAAACATTAGATTCCTCAGTGCAAGAAATGTTTGAGCTCTCTGGGGTGCTTGAGCCAAAATGTGAACAACACTTACAAATACTTAAAGACCAACCATCCTGGAACTTCTTGGGATGATGCTCTGACATTGTCTGATATCTGCACTGATAGGTCTCATTACCCACCACAATCCCTGACCTGGAGTCATGGACTGTGTATGAAATGGAGAGAAAAAAGCCCAGAGAATGTAGAGCTACAATTCATAATAACTTCCAAAATAAGTTAAAGTCCCAGAGTAACCCATTTAATGAGCAACTGAGCTGAAATGCACTACAGTGGAATTGCTGACGTCTGATGTTGTTCCCACAGAGCCCATTAAACCTCTTTATGTAACATTGCTGCAGCCACACATTGCTGAAGTTTTCCTCATTGTGCATTTCACTCGATGGTTTCACATATTTTAATAATTCTTCTTTTTGTCCTTTCAATTTTAAAAAGGGAAAATCAGTTCAACAACCTAAACAGCTTAATAAGGAGCAAGTGAAATGTCTCATCTTTTGAAGGCAAGTTCTGGTGTTTTCAGCTTTTAGCAGCGCAATTCCACCCAAGAAAATAAAAAGCTGCGTTTGTTACCAGCCCTGAGAACCTGAGCAATAACAAAACTGTTGAAAAGAAAACATTCAGCACAGCATTCCCCAGCAAGCCTATAAAAGTTGCCACAGCCTGTTTATTGAAAGGGATGGGTTTGGCTTTGGACTGTTACATGGGAAAGTGGTGACCATGGCTCTTTGGGAGAGATTTTGAATGGGAAATTGAAGGCCATGTCTCCTGAGGAGGGATTTTGAATGGAAAACTGATGGCCATGGCTCTTTGGGTGGGATTTTGAAAGGCACAATTACACCAGCCTGGAATTACTGTGTGCTGCCCCCCGAAAGGCTGGAGGTGGAGTGGGTGCGATGTGGGTTCTCTGCTGCCTTTGGGCACCCCAATAACACGTCTGTGCTGCTGTTGGAGGTGGGGACTGGGGGACTGGTACAGTTTCTTAATCACTCTCTGACAAACACTATTAAGCCTATTAATGCAAATTACCAGATGGTCTGTTTTTTCAGAGTCTCAGTCCCATTGCTTGAACTTACACTCTACAGCAACTTTAGAAAAATCAATTTTTAGTCCTTACTACAAATTGATTTATGGCTTTTTCTGCTTGGACCTGCTGGGGCCTCAAGCCCTGATCAGCCAGGCTGCACGTTCTCCTGCGTGCCATGGCCACGGCAGGGCAGAGGGGGAACACTGACACGGGGGAAGTGTCTCTAAAAGAAAAATTAGTCTTGAGATTTCCTTCTGAAAGGGTGTGCAAAGTCTGACAAAATCACAGGGTTGGAAAAGCCCTCTAAGGCCATAGAGTCCAACTGTTCCCCCAGCACTGCCAAGGCCGCAATTGACCCATGTCCCCAAGTGCCACATCCACGTGGCTTTTAATTCCCCCCAGGGATAGGGACTCAACCACTGCCCTGGGCAGCTGTGCCAGGGCTGGACAACCCTTTGGATGAAGAAATTTTTCCAAATATTCAGATGTGCAAGAAGAAGGTAAGGATTTGTAGTGGCCATGCTTGAGTACTCTGCAATCCTTTCCTTGCAGTATTAGAGTAAAAATGTTCACATCAGTGACTTTTATGGTTACATCCCTGATGCCTCATGGTTATCTCGGGGACAAGAATCCTGAACTGGAGGTTGGAAATCGCAACCACTTTACTTGAAGATGGTGTGGTCTCCTAGGCTCTGACCAAGTAATTATATTTCAAACTTGAAATGAAATGTCTTCCTTGAAATGAGAATTTAAATGAATTAGCTGCATCTCTTGGCAGGAGCTGATTTAATTTAAGATCCAGGTATAGTCGTGGCTTGGCACACAGAGCTTAATTGCAGTCACTTCTAACAACAAACAAAAACAAGGGGAGAGCAGAGCCTGGCTGAGGCAGTGCTGGGGTTTGAAGTTTTTTACAAGTATTGAAATTGCTCTCTAATTAATGAACCCTGATCTAATGGTTTACCTGTTGAAGGATGTTCACTTGATCCCTCAGCTGAGTTGTCATTTGCAACTCAAATCTGAGCCATTAGGGCAGAGCTGAGGCATTGCACTCAGTGCTCTGGTCTGGGTGACAAGGTGGGGTTTGGTCACAGGTTGGACTCAATGATCTTGGAGGTCTTTTCCAACCTGGCTGATTCTGAGAGGCTGCAGAACTCGCTGCTGTGGGGGAGGTTGTCCTGGTGCTGTTTTTGGGGTGTAAGAGTTGACTTTTTCTCCGGGCAGAGGTTGCAGGAGGCCTGGGATGGCAGCAGCCTTGAGCAGGATGGCTGGATGGGATCTGGGAATGGCTCTGTCTGTGAGGAGGCAGGGTGGAGTGATTGGGATAGTGGGAGTCAGTGTAAATATAAGTGCATTGGAATACTGGAGATGTTTTTAAGTGTACTGTATCCCTAAAAGAAAGGGAAGGTTATACCCCTAATCACAAAACTACAAGAACAATCTCATTTCCCTACTACTAGCATGAAATTGCTGGGGGAACACCATGGAGCTTCCCAAAGAGAACTCTTAGCTAATCATGAAGTCATGTGTTGATAAACCTCCTAATTTTGCGTCTGTTATTTATTTAGCAGCCTAAAATGTTTTTGTCACATCTTGGAAGCCACCTCATTAGCTCTGTTATTTGTCCCATTAGCACAGTTGATCACACGTTGGCATTTGCAGCGCGTGGCTCAGAGCAGGGGCTGGTGTGGAGGCAGATGTGTTTCACAGGCCCAAGTACGAGCTGGAGCTGGCAAAACAGGGAGTGATTTAATGAAGTTTTGATACAGCTCATCAGATACTGAAATGGGAAGATGCAATATTAATTTAGGAACACATTATCATTTCAATTGTAGTCGTTCAGAGGAGTATTAATAACAGGGGAGCTTGTGGCGGTTTGGGAAGATGATGTATTATTCTAAAGGCAAAAATATTCTTCAGAATTATGTTTCATTTGACACCTAAACATCTAGCATATTCCTATTATCACTATGTAATCAATTTTTTTTTGCCGTGTCTTCCGTGCTTACAAACATAATCACTGGAGGCATTTCAGGCACTGCACGGGAGGCTCAGGAGGGGAGAGGCAGGATGAGCTTAAAACACCAGGCTGACAACTTCTATCTTTTAATCCTCAGTTCTTCTGTGGATTTAAATGACTTGAAATTCTTTTTGACAGCAGGAAGTCCTTTTGCTGTCACAAGCAGAAGAAAGAAAGATGCAAATGCCATCTAAAACTTGTTCCATCTGTGTCAGATAAGGCCATGTCCCACGGGTGGGACTGACCACCATCACTCTGAAAGCTTTGATCCTTCTTACACCAGACTTGGTGAATGCTGGGAGGAACGAGGGGTGTCCCAGTCTGCTGAAACAGATTTGACTCAACCAGAGCAGCATCCCTGGTGATGAGATGCAGAAAACACATCCTGATTTTTCTGACCCCAAATATAGTTTAACAGAAGATTTGACACTGGGTTCATGATTTGGACAAACCCGAATTAACTGTTACTTGGTGATCTACAAAACCACCGCCCTTTTTACTTGTGACAGTTGTTCAGGGCATAGCCCCACTCTGGTAAGTGCCCAGCCTGAAGTCCTCACGGAACCAAAGACCTCAAGGATCATCGAGTGTTACCATGAATTGTGTTGTGCAAATTGTGAGCTCAGCCTCTGAAGAACAGTCAGGAGGAGCTGTCAGGAAGGGATGTGCTTTCCCAATAAAAGTCTGGTTAGGGATGTCCCTCTGCTGTGCCTGCCCTGTAACATGTCCCTGCTCCTCAGCTTTCTGAGATGAGATAAAAATGAATGTTCTGTTGATGCCATGATAATGCCTTTTTAAATATACCTTTTATATACCCTTTTATATAATTTGTATGTATCCCCAGTGCTTTTAGCATGCATGCTTGTAATTCCTTAAGTTTGATAATTTAGCATGGGCCTAATATTCCATTAGGCCAGGAGACCAAACATCCTGGAGGCCTCGCCGCTGGAGGCCAGAAAGCCCCACCCCATCCTGTGAAACCAAGATCTTCCCTAAAACACATCCTATAAACTAAAATAAGCCCATCCAGGGGAAAATTCTTCAGGCTAGAGAGTTCATTCAAGCCTCTCATTAGAGAATCTTTGATAGATATGCTAATTTGCAAGGTCTGTAAATTGTATACATGATTTATTGTGTGTGTGCATTTCAGCACATTCCACCTGGACGAAGTGGTGCACCTTAAAGATCCTTAAATAAATACTGAAATAAAAACCCCTTTTCCCTCAACTGTGTTTGGCTCTTAATTTGAAGACCAAGGAAAGACAACACTGTAAAATACTTAGATGGCTTGAACTTTGCGTTATACAGTTGAAGCATGGAAAATTTAAATGGCTCCTCACTCTGTCACAAGTAGGAGTGCCACCCTGCATTTGAATAATCCAGATCCTTCTGTGATGTAGGGATGTGACCAGGGCCATCAGTGTCATCTTTCCTGTTCCCTCTTGGATCCATCCCAGTGGAACAGCTCTGGAGCCTGTGAAGAATCTGGGGTTCCCTGTATGGCTCAGGCTATAATCAAGGCATATTCACATCCTGATGGTGCTTTGGGAAAATGGGCATGTTCTCTCCAAAAACCCTGCTCATGCCTTGGGTGAGCTCCAGCCTGAATAACCACTTAATTACCACAGTCTCCTGGCACTGGTGTACAAGCAATTTCCCATCTAACTGCAGAACCATAGCAATATTTTGTGTTTATTCTTAGTCACAACCATTTAATCTGCGAATTCTTGAAATCCGCAAACAAGTTGTGTGTAAGATAGCTCCTTCCTAAAGCTTCACAGTGAATTCCAGCCTGCTGCCTTCCTGTCCAAGATGCAGAGCTGGATTCTGGGCTGCTCCGGGCTGATCTAGCTTGGAGGGCTCTGGGGGCTTGGGGCAGTTGTCCAGCAGCCACACCAGCTCTCCATAGCAGACACTGCATCCTTGGGCACACAGGGGTTCTCAAAGGGCTGATCTCACACCAGATGTCATCCTCTGTTTCCAGCTGGTCCTGCAGATGCCTTTCTGGCAGTGTCCCAGCAAGTTTCTGAAGATTTTACTCGGCCTCTGGACTTCAGCTTTTCTGCCTGGGTTTTAATAAACCCGTTACTGCTACCTAGCTGGATGCTTGGCAGCTCTGCTGGGCTCCAGCTGCTCAAACTGCAGTGCTTTCGATAATTTTCCTGACACAGGCAGCAAAACAACCTTGGCTGGTTTCTCCCAGGCTGTGGGACCTGTCATTCCCCCAAGAAGGCTCTCAGAGCCTGCTGGCTTTTTTTAGCCAGACGAAGCTCTGGTGGGGAGAAATTCTTCCCTTATGAGCAGTGTTCCCTCAAGTGTGCAAGCAGCAGTGCATCATCTCGGCAGGCAGAGACAGCTGGGCACGAGGCAGAGCCTGTTTGCTCAGAACACACTCGGGCTTAGAAACAGCGTGTTCGCTGGACACTGTCCCCCCAGGGAGAATGCCGGAATTGAGCTTTTCTTAGGGAACGGTGAGCCTGCTCTTGCAGGCAGGGTTAGTCTTTCCTGACACTGGTTTTTAGCGTCCTTGTGGAAATACCAGCTAGTGATTCCCGGGTACTTCTGAGACTGTCACTGTGGGGGCTCAGCTTCACTGCTGTCCCCAAGGCATGGTGGGCACTGCTGGTGACAGGTTTTTGAGCTCCATGGAAAAGCAGGCATTTCAAACTGACAAGAGAGCAGGCTTAGATTGAATATTAGGAAGAAATTCTTCCCTTTGAGGGTTGAAATATTAACAAGAAATTCTTCCCTGTGAGCCCTGGCACAGGTTGCCCGGAGAAGCTGTGGCTGCCCCCATCCCTGGAAGTGTTCAAGACCAGGTTGGATGGGGCTTGGAACAACCTGGGACAGTGGAAGGTGTCCCTGCCCATGGGAGGAGGTGGAACAGGATGAGCTTTAAGGTCCCTTCCAACCCAAAGCATTCTGGGATTCTCTATCTTTCAGTCTGTGCTCAGGCCTGAGTGACTGTGAAGGAAAAAGGCACCTCTGGGGATGCTTTGGGTCAAGTCAGGATGGGAGCAAGGCTGGAAGATCTCACATATCTCTTCCAGGTGTAGATAAGAAAATTGCTGTGGTGGTTTTATGCAGAAGTTCAGAGGCAGGAGCCAGAGACATGTGTTGTTGCCTCCACCATCTCACAGAATGAGAAGGAACCCGTTGGTTAAAACGGGCCAGATGCTCCAACAGCTGCCAGCTGACACCTCCTCCTCTTCCTCTTAGGGTGTCTGCTTATGAAACAAGGATTCTACCCTGTTGTGTGCATATATATGTAAAAAATAACCAAGGATGAGTGAAGGCAAATCTGCCACTTCAAATGAAATTTAAAAATTCAAATTTAAGGAAATGTTTCTGTTAAGTAGAGATTTGGAAAAATAATTTTCTCAGTAATTTCTTTGTTTAATTCCCAAACCAGGGCACAAAAATGGGCTCAAACCACAGTTTTTACAGTGTTTTTCCTCACTGGGGACTGTGTTGTAGCTGCCCTCTGAGCTGGACTTTGAACCTTACTTGTGTTTCAAATCTTTTGCACACTTGGCTGCTCAGAGTGGGAGAGCTGGAGCCTGAGTGTGCTGGAAGGGCCCATCACACAGTGCTGGGCCTGAGGAGTCACCACAGGTCACAGTTGCCGCAGGGACAGCTTTTGGCATGTTCTCATTGAATCAAATCTATAAAAATAAATCCTCATGTTAGACTGCTGGTTTCACAATAATTTAAATCAACAAAGGCCTGAGCTCCCTCTCCAGTGGTTGCTGCTCTTGCCATGTGATGGGGGAAGATAAATAACAAGGCAATATTTTACTCTTCAGGCTCTGCCACTGGCAAATGCTTCCAAACATGGTCTGTGAATTTATGCTGCTGGTGGCAGACTTCCCTGGCAATCCTGGTAATTAATCACTCTGTTTAACAATGAGGAACATTTCACTGCTCTGATTAGCACTAGGTGAAGTGATCAGCACAATTAATCAAGCGCAGGGAAGGACTGGCATTGGATTTCGGCAGAGAAAGTTTAGTTTGAAACCAAAAGTTTCCTGTGTTTGGTGTGAGAAAAGCCTTGGCACTCAGTTGTTACCCAGCTTGGGGAACCAGTGCTGGGGACAAAGGCAGATTAAAGTGCATCTAGGAAAAAATACCCCAAATATGGGACCAGGTCCATCACTCAGGGAATCTGGGATGGCCAAGTGACTCACGTGAGCTACTTGCAAGTACCCGTGTTTGCAGGTACCCATGGGAAAAACTCAGAAAGTTCCACAAGTCCCAAAATACTTCCTAAAAATATATTCTTTAAAGATACTGTTTCTCTTTTTGCTGTTTATATTGGCTTTCCACTGCCTGCTCTTTGACTAGAAGACTCTAACATGCTAGTGAATATTTTATGTGGCTCAGTTCCCAGCAGTTGCTCTGAAGAGCCCTGAAGAAGCCGGTTGTACCCATCACTGTGGTGCCAGGTGATGTGACAGTCCTCCCACGTAGCTCTGCTGTCAGTGCCACAGCTTCTGTCCTGTCCTCACCTTTGGAATTCATCCTGTAGCCACAGTGTGCATGTGCAGTTTTTAATTGCAGCTCTGGGTCCATTTCTGTGTCACACAGACACTCAGGCTCGGGATTTTAGCTGAGGTTGTAGCTCATGGTATATAATTGAACAGCCTTAGGGAACCACTGTCGGAATCAAGAGGCTCCCGACAGTGATTTGAATCTGTTGGTGAATTACAACATACATTTTTCAGATGTTCATGTATTTATCCATTCCCATGGTGCTGCATTTCCTTTGGAGAAACGTACTGAGGAGTTACCATCGCAGGCATTGGAGAGGGACAGGTTTCCTTTGAGCCAGGTGATGCGGGCAGCCTGCAGAATCACTGAAAATAACGAACAACTTGAAAACAATGAGAAATACCTTGAACTGTGCTAATTCTTTTACCCTGTGCCACCACGAAGCTTTTTGACACGTTCTCAAAGCTGGGCTGGCAGCAGAGGGGCCTGTCAGTGAACATCCAGGGTGGAATCATAGAATCATTAATGCTGGAAAAGACCTTTAAGACATCAAGTCCAACCATCAACCCATGTTCACCACTAAACCAGGTCCTCAAGTGCCACGTCCACATGCTTTTTGAACACTTCCAGGGATGGCGACTCCACCTCTGCCCTGGGCAGCCTGTGCCAATGCTTTTCAACCATTTCTGTGAAAAAATGTTTTCTAATATCTAATCTAAATCTCTCCTGGCACAACTTGGGGCCATTTCCTCTTGTACCTGCAGCCCATGCTCTGCTGAAGCATTGCTGGCTGGGGGTGACCGTCCCCTGGGATTCCTTGATATCTAACCAGAGGTTTTCATCTCTGGGTGGCTGAGGTGGGAGCAGGTTTTTCCTGGTCATGCTCTGGTGTGTAAGACACAGACGTTCCAGATTTTTTCCTCTTCCTATTCCACATGTTCCACGTTTCCCAAAGGCAGTGGGTGAGCATGTGCAGGGTGTGGCAGCCCATGCAGTAGTTCCTCTTAGGCCAAAGTTTTGTTATTAAGGCTTTCAGTGTATACCAACATCTACTCATTGTTACTGGTCCCCTCTGGAATAAGAGGGAGACTCTCCCAGGATGAAGCAGCAGCAGCTGCACGGCCGTCGAGTCTCTGTGAGCAAGTCGCAGAGGAGACCACAGACATGGACAGGGTGATTAATCTGGATTACGACAGAAAACATGTTTTCCTGTGTCAGATCCATCTTATGAATCCCAAGGCAGCTGCTGCTCTTCATCAGAGTTCAGGGAATCCTTTGCTTAAATTAAACAGTGACAGGAGAGATGCAGGAAATGGCTCTCATTCCCTTTAAGCTGACTGCTCAGGTTCCTTGCTTCCTCTGTTTGCCTTTTCCAAAGGTAAGGCCAACCATTAATTTAGTAATTTGTGGGCCTGGCAGACCTAGAGGCTTTCAAAGGTTATTGCTCGCACAGCCTCGTCTCCCAGTCCCCTGGGACGTGTTCTGTGGAGTGGTGGAAATGGTGCATGATGAGGGGGATGCCCTTTGGAAAAGGTTAAGCCTGCTGCCGGGTTACCACGCGGCCCTGTGAGCAGGGAAGAGGCCGGTGGGAAATCAGAGGGAGGCAGACGGGAGTGAGCCGGGCTGGCCGGCCACGGGGGATGCATGTGTGGAATTCAGATGAGCGGGATTGGATGAACCCTGCAACTGCCACTGCTGCATTTCAGCTCCTCAGCAGTGTCTTGGTGACGGGGTGCAACGTCACTGTGGTAGGAGCTTCTCCAGCCCCCCCAGCACCAGTGAGGTGGTGCTGATTTTGGCTCTGCCCTGTTGGTAACCAACCAGCCAAATGCTCTTTCCATGCCAATGGCTGTGCTTGGTTTCATGGGGGTTTTTAATGCAGAAAATCACAGAATCACTGAGGTTGGGAAAAACCTCCAAGGTCGAGTCCAAGCTGTGACCGATGCCCACCTTGTCACCCAGCCCAGAGCGCTGCGTGCCACGTTCAGTCCTTGCTTGGACACCTCCAGGGTGGGGACTCCACCCCAGGCAGCCCTTTCCAATGCCTGACCATGCTTGCCATGGAGAAATTCCTCCTGAATATGCATAATTCTGCATTTGGAAGTGAAACAGGGCACAGCCATATTCTGGGAAACTGGAAGGAATGAGAATAGGAGCTGATATTTAGCTACTGAAAGTTTATACTCCAGCATTTGTTGCAGTGGGGTGGCCCCACTGCAACAAGCATTGTATACTTAATATCTTCATTATTGCTGCCCCCAAGCGCCTTCATTACACCACAATTGCGAAACTGGTTTTAGTCTGCGTTTTTGGATTAATTCTGTTTGTCCTGTTTCCACGTACTCGGTTTTCTTTCAAATCAGGAGAACTGAAGCCTCACAGCAGCTGACACAAGGAGAAGGGGAAACCTGAATTGGAAAATCCAGAATTTTCAGCCTCGTCCAGGGAGGTGAGCTGGGCTCTGTCACTATCCCTGTCCCCAGTGAACTCTGTCTGCAGCAGGGAATTCTGCAGGTTCCCTTTCCACAGCCTGCGCCTCGAGGGAACATTCCCTCAGCTTTTTCAGCTCCATTAGGTAGTACAGCTGAAATGGATGGAGATAATGAACAGGCTGGATGGCTCAGGAGCTGGAAGTGAGGCAGAATTAGGCAAGTAAAGAACCTGATTGTTTATCAAGTGATAAAAGATTGGTGTGAATTGCAGGAGACATTGGGAATTTGGAAGATATGTAGATCTAAATGGGTACATTTGTTCCAATTAAATAAGGGTAAGGGAACAGAATGCCTGTTCAGAAGCATCACAGACAGAGGTTTTCATTTTATTTACCCTGATTCCTGGAAGAACAATTAATGGGAATGGTCCTGTGGCTGGAAAGCCCCGTGGTGCTGGTTAAAGCCTCCTTCACATGTCCTCGAGAAGGGAAGGGATGGCAAACCAAGGTGACATGGAAAACACTTCCGATAAATTGGTTTTAGTGAACCTGAACCTTCCCCTTTGCTACGAGGCTTGGTTTCTTCTCTGAAAAGTTTTGTTTGGTTTTTAAAACGAATTTTAATTGGGAACTTTACCAGGGTAATTTCCAAAGCTGGTATTGCTTTTTTTCCAATTATAAGTGTTCTTCCTGCAGCCTTTGGAAAACACAATATTTCTGTGAAGGTTGGGAAGCATCTCAAAGAAAATTTTGATTAAAACCCTGCAAACTGAAGCATGTGAAGAGTGTGTTGTTACGGGCAGCCTCCCCGAAGTAATCTATTTTTATGAAAAACTTGAATGTGCTCATTTACACCCATTGCCCTGAGGGCACAGACCTCTCTTGGGAGGGGAAAAGGACATTTCCAGAGGTTTTGATACAGACAGGAAACTCAACCCCCGAATTTCTTTTCTTTATGTCCCATCTCGAAGCTCCTGCTGTTCCTGTCACCCCTGTCCTCTCACAACTGCTGTGCAGAATGTAAACAGTGATTTCCCAACTCCAGAGCCCTTTGGAAAGTCTCCTGTCAGGTTCATGCAGCCACTACTTGGCACCTTCCTCCTATTCAGAGCTCACGATTACTGTGGCATTGATTAAACAGGAAATTCATGGAGGAAAATTAAGCCTCCAAAAGAGACAATAATTTTAATAATTGGTAATTTTTTGTGTGTATGTGAGAACATGAGAAATGCAGCGTGTTTATTCACTGTCAGTTCCTCCAGGACCACGTTACAGGACCAGATGAATTCTTACGAAACAAAGATTCTATTTTCATGCAAATATCCCTCAGTAATAAAATGCCCAGGGAATAAAAATGACAGTAAAATGCATGAGGTACAAGCAGAACTGTTTCCAGAGCGATGTGTTTCCCACGAAGCCTCAGCGGCTCCTTACGCCCTGGGCTGTGCTGGGGACAAGGTGTTGTGCAGGATCAGGCTCCAGGAGCAGTAGGATGGGGCAAGTGGCTGCATCTGCTGCCCATGGAATAGGAGAACCATTCAGGGAGGAAAAGATGCTGCTTCTGAGCCGCAGTTTCTGTGCAGAGATGATCTTTTCTACTCCCATATTGTGACAGGGAAACCCCTTCTTACAGGGTTGGGAAGAGGCTGCCCGAACTACTATGAAGGGAGGTTTCCCGTTACAGATTTGAAGTTTTTCTTCCTTCTATTTAAAATAACTTTAGATTATTCTGTCAAAGCAAAAATCTTTTGTTCAGAATTCCTTTGATTGCCAAAGATGTTAACGAGTTCTCGATGCCTCTGTTGTGATCGAGGTGTGAGGAATTCACCTGGCCTGACAGCTGGTGAGATGTGGGGCAGGGTCAGCCTGTCCATGCTCCGGTGGTTCCCACAGCTCATTCCTGCATATTGTGAGTTGATCCTCTCTGTCCCTTCCCTTTGGGAATGCTGGGTCCATCTCTCGGCTGCTGGCTGTCCTGCCAGCCTGTTGCAACATTAATCAGTTTTTTTTCTGCTGTATCTTGGGCCTTCCAAGCATGGATTTAAACATTAGATGAAAACTAAATTAATCAATGTATAAATTAATTACCAAAAATGACTTTGCCTCAGAGGCTGAAGCAGGGATGAGTGAGAGAGAAACCTAAATGCTGAAATTAAAATCTCGATCAAACTTTAAAAATAATGGATAATTACAGGGCTTTTTTTTTTTTTAATGTTCATAATAAATTGTAAGGAATTATTAGATATTTAACTGACATTTATCCAGATAGCCCACAGCAAGTTAGGTAGTGCTTACATGCTGTAATAAATGTCAGCATTTAAAAATTAATTGCTGTGCTATCTAACTTGCTGTGGGCTGTCTTGTTAAATATTAATGGGTTGTCTAAAAATACGTTATGAGCTGAAAGGATTATTTGGATACGGGATTGCGGAGTTCTAGGGCCTAGAGGGGAAAGCTGTGTTTGAGCATCACCAGTTCCTTGGGATTGCTGTCTGACGAGGCAGCTCTGGCTGTGCCCTCTCTAGCAGGAATGGGGTCTGGGAGAGCCCAGGGGTGTGTGGAGAGCTGGGCTGTGGGAGAAATCCTTCCCTGGGAGGGTGGGGAGGCCCTGGCACAGGGTGCCCAGGGAAGCTGTGGCTGCCCCTGGATCCCTGGAAGTGTCCAAGGCCAGGCTGGACAGGGCTTGGAGTGACCTGGGATAGTGGAAAGTGTCCCTGCCCATGGCAGGGGGTGGAAGGGGATGAGCTTTAAGGTTCTTTCAACCCAAACCATCCTGGGATTCTGTGATCCTTTAGCTCCTTTGATAATGCATTAAAGGGAACCAGTCCTGGCAGAGATTGATCAGCTCCTCAGCAAGGAAATAGATTCTCCCCAGCCTCAGGGAAGAATCAGGAGCTGTGGGTGCCCTGGGACCCCGCTGGTGTAGGAAGAGCCAGGCAGTTCACACCTGACCCAGTTCTGCCCTGCTGTGGTTTCTGCTGAGTGCAGGAATGGGATTCTGAGGCAGGAAATACCAAAAAATTAGAAGTTAAGGCCTGGTTGTGCCTGTTGCACCCTCTTTGAGGACTTGGGAAGCAAACTCAGTGTTGCTGTTTCACATCTCTCCTGCTCCCCCATCCCGAGGGTTGGGATGGCCCTTGTGCTCAGGCTGGGAAGGAGGAGAAAGAGGGGAGAAACTCTGAGCATGGCCTTGGCTGCTCTCTGCCAAGAGGAGATAACACACGGTGGGGAAGGGGAAAGAGGAGGGAGGGAGGTCCTGTCCAACATGAGTACTGGTATTTATTATTTATTTTGATCAAACCGTGCCAAGTGCTTTGAAGAGAGCACAGAGTGAAGCATGTGAGGGGTACAAAGAGCAGCGCAAGCACCAGGAGGGAAAAGTCTTTTGCAGCTCAGTGATAAACTGAAGAGATATTTCAGTCCTAAGTCAGTCTCCCCCACTCCCCCATGAATTATGCATGCTGGCCTCCCAGAAACACGAGGTAATCAGGAATACACCGTGTCCATGGTAAACACAATGCACATTGCTGTAATAGAGCTAAATACCATTCCCAGCCACTCTTACTATTAAAGCTAAGAAATGTGCAGTGTTTTCCCACTCAGCCATCACTTTAACTCCAATGCTCTGCTATTCCCCAAACACTAATAAAATGTTTAGAATGAGTGAGAGCTTCTGCACACAGAGGAAGTGCTGCTGGATCAGACTGTGAGATGGTTATCCTGTGGCTGCAGGGTTTGGAGCCAGTACAGGTACCTGGTGGGGTTCCCCGGTGAGCTCCTCCCCTGGGGGTTCACTCACAGAGCAAATTAACTCTACAGCCAAGGAACTCCTTGTCATATGAGTCCCCCAAGCTCAGCCAGGCTGGCAGGGAGTGGGGATCAATCCCAGAGGAGGATTCGTGCATGTCTCAGGTGCAGGGGCAGGTGACACAGCCTGGTGGGGTGAGCTCAGGGGCTGCATCACTCCTCTCTGCCTCTGTTTCACTTCTCTTGTTTTTGACAATTTCAAACAAAGTCCAGCAAAATTTGGACTTGGTGATCTTGGAGGACTTTTCCAACCTAAATGGTTCTGTGATTCTCTGATCTTGTAGCCTCTGAGACAAAATCCACCACAACGTGGCTTTTCAGTCAGCTGAAGTGTGTGGAACAGATCTTCATGGACTTTAGAGAAGTGGCATCTTGGAAATAGAAATGGTGGGATTGCTGCAGGAATACTTGCTGAGCCCTGTGCCTGCCTTGTGCAGGAGAAGACAGAGTATGTCCTGCACAACTTCTGTTCTTTCCAGCCTCTGTCTGTTCCCAACATGCTCTGGAATGCCCACATGAAGTAGAACATCCTCTGCAAACACTGAGCCTGGGCGGTGCTTGTCCAGCATACTGACTTTGATTCAACAGAAAACAGCAGAGAATTGAATTGAAGATGATTCAGAATTCCCACTTCCTTTCCCCTGAATAGGCCAAGGAATGTGATTTCATTCATCGTGTACTCAGTTCAAAGCACCATTTACTGCTAAAGGATCGAGCAAATATAATTTGAAGTTCCACTGTGCATGTGACAGATTTAATTAGTGTACTTGGGAGCTCGAAGTTACTCAGAAAGTATTTGTTTGCATAAAACCAGGCTATGTGTGCAATTTAAACTGGAATAAAGTAATGCAGTTATGGAGGAGTTAATGAGTTGTTGTGTAAACGCCATCCTCGATGGGGAATTAGATTAGGAAATAAAACTGGGTTAGTAAGTGCACCCAAATCCAGCCTGCCACATCCTCCTGCCCACGGAGGCCATTAATGCCATTCAGTTAACGTGGATGGAATTGTGTGGCTGTGGGAGGAGCTGGAGTGAGAATCCCTCATGCTCGTTATCACGTCTGTGCACCGGAGCTGGCTCCTGTGGCCGGCAGTGACAGTGGTGAAAGCTCGGACACGCTGTGGGATCAGGCCGGCTCCCTGGCAGGGGAAAGCCTTGCAGACAACTTCATCCCTTGTGGGGTCTGGAAAGTCTGTCCTAAACCACTGCAACGTTTTGCGCAGAATTGTCAGAAAAGGGTCTCGGCTGCGAGGGTGACGCAGAGATAGAACCCTGTTCTATCTCTGTCTGTTGCTGCTTCCTACAAGTCTGTCCACCATGCTCAGAGGTTGTGTGTTCATCATGGGCTGCTGACAGCCTGCTTAGTACCTGGCTGTGAAGCTGGTGAGGATTCAGGCTGGAGAGAAATGTGATGACACAGCCCAGATTTATCTGAGGAACAGAGCAAATGGCTCACGAGGCAGCGATCCAGCGGCTGCTGCCGTGGGGAGCGGGGGTCACTGGCACAGGGCAGCGTGGCCAGCCGCGGGCGGGACGAGCCACGCTCCACCGGCCCTCAGGGAGGAACCTTCAGGTATTGATTAAAGCCGACTGTGATTGCCGGCAGATGGTTCTCTCTCCCCGCTCCCAAATGGAATTTCCACCTTGCACTTCCCATATAAAACCCATTATCTCGTACAGCCCAGAGATGCAGGGATGATCTTGAGGGAGTGAACTTTTGCTTCCGACTTGGGAAGTTCAGTTGTTACCTGGTACCTCTGGAGGTCACTATAACAAAGAAAAATACAGATACTGGAAGAGGTTGTAAAGGTTTTTATTTGCCTATTTGCTCTCGAAGTTATTTTCTGTGTTACAGCATGTGCGTGTGTGAAATCTGATCACTTCATGCAGGTGTTTTAATTAATTTCTCTGTGGAAAGTTCTTGATCCTGCATGATTTTGATTCTTCTGTCTGTACTTCTCCTTACCTACAGCAATCATCTCCTATTGTGCCTTCCCAGTTTGAAGACTTTCCCACTGGTCAGAAATGGAAGATCTAACCTGGCACTCCCCATCCTGCTAATCTGTGCGGAGCTCCCAGGGACCCTGGGCTTTCCCTGAGGTGGGAGGAAGGTTTGATGTAATTTAATGTTTTTTACACTGATGCCAGAACTGTGAGATGAGGTTCTTAAGAGACATAGTTTTAAACGGGAATAGTTTTAAGGCAAATTAACTCAAGTGGCATCTAATCACATGTTCAGTAGGTCATGTTTCACCACTGGCGTATCAGCTGGTCCTTCTTAATAAAGCAAAAAGCTTTATTAAATATGAATAATAAAACTGACAAACTGCAGTGCAATTTAACAGCTGTTAATTGTCTTTTTTTTTGTGTGATATGCACCAAACCAAGAAAGGACACAATTCTCTCAGTATTTAGTTTTTTTAATGCTTCTCTAAACTGCAGAGTGGTCAAAAAGAACTTCAACAACAGAGGAGTAGGAGCTACCCAGGGTGTGTCAGCCAGGTGTCGACACTGTCCTGAGAAACAAACTTAAACATTCATGTTATTGAAAACCTTCCCAAAGCCTCGACTTTGGCTTTGGCATAATTGTATTTCAGAAGCCCCCTGTGTGCCCTCGGATAAAGGAACAAAAGCTGATTTCCTAGCTGTAAGGGAAAGACCTTGTGCGACCTTCACTGAATTAACAGGGGCTGCCCATCGATCCTTGGCAGGGAGGCACATCTTGTGTTTGGATTTTCTCCTGGGCAATTAGGTGTGGGCTTGGACTTCAGTCTGCTCTTGGGGCTTCCCTCCTTACTCCATCCTGCATCTTTCCTTACTCCATCCTGCATCCCTTGTTACTCCACCCTGCATCCCTCGTTCCTCCATCCTTCATCCCTCCTTACTCCATCCTGCATCCCTTGTTACTCCATCCTGCATCCCTTGTTACTCCATCCTGCATCTGTCATTACCCAGTCCCTGTCCCCTGGAGATTCTCTGGTGTTTGCTGAAACCTCAGAGCACAAGCTAAAAGCTTCCACCCTGTAATAATGCTGTTCTCTCTCCTCTCTCTCCTGACTCTTCTGGAGGAGTCAGTTGCAACAAGAGTTTGACGTCTGCACTCTGCCAGACGTGGCAGAAACAGGACAGGGAATGAAGGGGTTACTGCAGGAAGAGGGAATGAAAACAGACTCCCATGAAGCAGTGTTACCTTGTTCCCTGTCCTAGGTTATAGTGTAAGATGTGCCCTAAAGGATGTATTCTATTACCATCTTCAGGAGCTGTTGAGACCAGGTGGGGCAGTGCTCCCTGCCTCCTCCGGCTGGA
>VYZQ01056781.1:0-19061 GCA_013400655.1 Mystacornis crossleyi
ATTCTGTGATTCTGTGAAAGTATGAAATTTTATGTGTAATTGTGCTGTCAGGGTAGGAAGAGACCAGTGAATGTAAATCGCAGAGATTAGGTAGGGAAATTTACCTAGTAGAGTTGTTTTATTCATGGAATCATATAATGATTTAGGTTGGAAAAGACCTCTAAGACATGCAGTGCCAACTCTTAACCCAGCACCATTGTAATGACCACTAAACTGTGTCCCCACAAACCATGTCCATACATTTCTTGAACACTTCCGTGGGTGGTGACTCCATCACTTCTCCGAGCAGCTTGTTCCAGTGCACGACAACCATTTCAGTGGAGAATTTTTTTTATAATATCAAACCCAAACCTTCCCTGGCACAACTTGAGGCCGTTTACTCTTGCCCTGTCACTTGTTACCTGCGACAAGATGCTGACACCCACCGGTCTACAACCTCTTTTCATGCAGTTGTAAAGAGCAATAAGGTTCTCCTGAGCCTCCTTTTCTTACAGTTTTTAAATGCTTTTGGAATACATGAAACATTCTGTTCTCCAACCACCAATAGTGATGCTAGTTTATTATTAATGTTATGTGATGACTTGTCTTCTTCAGTCTCTGTCACTAATGAATTAAAAGAACCCCAAACTACCCAAAACAATAAAAGAAAAAAACTCACACGACAAAAGAAACAGCACACTGCAATCTCTATCAACTAAAAATTTAAATTGCTTTTCTACAAGGCACGTAAAGTAATACTGCATTAAATGGTTAAAGGAGGGCTGTCCCACTTATTGTTTTTAGAGTTAGTACATGGCACAAAGGATCCCGAGGCTCCACCATTCTCCCCTGAAGAAAAGTCTTTGTCTTTCAGTCTGTTGACGCTGCTTGGTCTTTTTCCTCTTTAAGTATCAAGTGTTGTTTATTTTCCCAGTACCAAGAGCACAGCTCGCGTTTACACAGACAACGGGCTCTCCCCATGAGAGCGCTCTCTGAAGGGCGCAGCAGCGAGCCCCTTCCTTCACGGGCGGGCAGACGCCCCCGCAGGGCGCGAAGGAGCCTTCCCGTCGCTGCTGGCGCTCCGCACGCCGCGTACCTTCCCGGGAACACGCGGGAGCCGCGGGGCGCCTCCGCCCGCCGCGCTCCGCCGCGAGGGGTCACCAAAGGAACCCGCATCGCCACGGCGCCAGCGGAGCGCAAAAAGCCCGACAGCCCTTCCCCACCTCCAGAAGAAAAAAACCATTATTTTAAAAAATTTAAAAATTAAAAAAAAAAAAAGAAAGAAAAAAAAAAAAAAAAAAAAAAAAAAAAAAAAAAGGGAAAAAGTCCAAGCTGGCATCTTCGCGCCGGACACGTTTTTCCTCCTTTTTTTGGCTCTCCGCTAGGTGACAGCAGTGAAATCCGACTGAAACAGCCCGTAGTGGACTCGTGGATTTCTGCTTTCAGCTAAATCCTCACACAGTAATGCAGTTGAGAAACTCGCATTATTGGCTGTTTTCCTGGAAATTACAGAGCCCTTTGCTTTTAGGCTTCCCGCCTGCAGGCCTCAATAATTTACAAAAGTACGTCTTTGCACTGTATGCAATGCACTTTAAGCAAATGTACTTGGGCTGGAAAAAAGTCAAATATTGTTGGTTTAATGTGAGTAGTTACTTCATAATGTCAGCTATTAGTCTAGTAAAGTACTCCCAAGTTCTTACTTTCATAAACTGACTGGGCCTGATCTTTCAGACAAGAACCCCCATCTGCATTGAAACTGCAGCAAGGCAGGAGACCGAGTTCCCTTGTATATTTACAGCAATGTCCAATTTTGTAACAGGGATACTAATTTTACACACGTGTATTTAAATGCTGCTACTCTTTTGCTGTGGTCTGCACACTAGATTAAAGCAGTAAGCTTTTTTAGCTTGAATCTTCAAACTAGTTATGGTACAAGCTAGACTAGGGTCCAAGAAGTTACAGAACACACAAGAATCAGTCATGGACTAGACGAGAAGGAAGGAATGAAATACACTTTTCTGAAGATTAATTCATCTTGACATGAGTTAAAGCGCTATAAACCTGGTGTAAGTGGGGTGCATTCTGTAATTCAGAGGGCACAGTACAAACCTTCTACCTTAGTTCTATTCCTGACTAATCCAAAGCATTTTTTGTGGGACAAGAAGCAGACCTGGTATAACCTCAACTTTTCAGCTTCTGTGCCTCTGTGAGATTCTCTTGCATAAGGAAAATCCCTATGTCTCCCTACTCATAGCTCCTTAAATACAAATTACAGAAGTATAATGGGCTTGCAGCATCCAGAGTGTCTTTTCAGAAAGGAAATAATTACTTGAAGTTTTTCACTCCCTGTTCACTCACTTTTTATTTTGTCATGTTTTCATTCTCCTGTACTATTCTGAGGTATATTATCTTAGTAGTCTGTGTGCTCCAAACTTTTCACTTTGTTCCTTTAATTTACAAAGATCCTTTTTCACAGCCTGGTTATATAACTTTAATATTTTTAAGGTGTATTAATTACAGTTTATACTCTAGTATTCCACAGATTTTGGTCGAAAAAAAAATTGTCATTCCATCTTTTGGGATGTCAGAGTGCTACATGTTGAAAGAAGATGACATAGGGATGGAAAAACTCCGTCACAGGTGTCAGCCAATTTTTTTGATTGAAATTCAGGGATCTATTTTCTGTTTTTCTTCTCTGAAAAAGTGTAAGAAATTATTTATGCATTTAGGCTGGCTTTTACTAAGTGCTGCATCATTGCAGCAAAACATTCAGTCATTAAGTAAAGCGTTAACTTTTGTTTTATAATTCTTTGTGACATCTTGAGTGATGCTTTATAATGCTTTTCTATATTCTCAAAATAGCTATGATAAAAAGACAAAGAGGATGGTAGGTGATTATTAGAAAAAATAGTCAGCTGGTTGTCTGTACATAGTATATGTAACTACCACATGTACTGACTTAAATCACTATTCCAAAGAAAGCACTGAAAAAGATATAGTTTTCTGTTTGAATTATACCTGTAAGGAGATATTCAGCCATGCTCAGAGTATTTGTCTCTTTTCAAGGTCAATTCCTTATGCTGTACAGGAACGTTCTGAAGTAGTGATGTCAAATAAATTGTGTTTGTGACCAAAAAACAAAACAAAACAAAACAAAACAAAACAAAAACAAACAAAAAAAAGGAGTTCAAATAAAACCAAAGAAGGGAATAGTTTAATAAAAATATTTATTGAAAAAAACTTTCATCATCATTTGGCCATACTAAGTAAGTAAAATACTGAGTGTGATTACAGTAATTAGGATGCAAACAGCTAGTACCATGAGCAGGATGATTCGGCAATATTTGGAATGCTTCTTTTCTCTCGCCTTCTTTTTTAACAAGGTATCATACCCAGGAGTATAGATATCCCCCATCCAGAACTTTAGATCATTAGGATTTTCCTAGAAGAAAAATCAGAAAATGAAATCAGTTTCTCTCTTTTACATGCAAAGTTATTAGAACATACCCAGAAGTATTTTGGCTATCATCAGATACTGATTAATGAATTTAAGACATCACAACACATATGCAAGACACTTTCACTTGAGTGTAGGTTGTGCTACTTTCCAGATGCTGCAAATGTTCCACTGGGGAAAATTAAAACCACACTTTTCATCCAGGAACCAAAAGTAGGACACCAGCCATTGAAATGTGTTTAAAAACCCGGAACAAACCATGTCGTCCTCTCAAGAAGAGATGTCATTAAACACAGCTCTGACTCTCTTTTCAAAAAATGGAACAGCAGGGAAAAAAGCTTACAAAAGTAATCCTAAAAGTGATTTGTGCCAACCCACAGGGAGGCAGGATCCTGTATAGTGTGGATGAGGCTGAGAAAAATACATGAAATTTGATAACAGAATTTTGCTATGAACAGTTATTAAAGTGACTATATAGTATTTAAGTGCCATATTTATAGCTCTTCTGTATGTAAACAGGGAAGCTGAGTAGTACAGTGTTGCGGTTTAAGAGTTTCTCTAGTCAGAGGTCATGTACTGTAAAGTTTAAATTCCTGGAGTCTGCCCAGATATGTACACCTCCTTTCCTGATCAGACTTATGTTAGTGTCATGTCTGTACCAGAAAATACCTCCATATTTACTTCTGTAATCCCACCTAAAGATCCGAGTGAGCTGCGCAGTGGTTTGTGTGTGCATCACACAACCCACAGCAATTCACTTGCTCAAACACAGCACAACAGCAAATTACCTTTATGTGGCTGGCCAAGTTAGAGTGCAGTGACTGCCTGTCATAGTCCTGCACGGTCCAGGAAGGAGTCTTTTTCTTCTCCTCCCAATCATCCTCCACGTGGATATCACTATACAGTGGGTTGCTCTTGATTGTGGATTTCAGGGTGATGGGTGTAATGTGTTTCTCCAGGGATTTGTCTATTATTTCTTGACTGACCCTGTTCAAGTCTAAGCCTGGCAGCTCAGTGACAGTTCTCTTTTCTCTCTGTAAGACACAGGTTAGATCAGAACCTGGCTTTCATTTCCATTACCTATGATACAGGCCCACTTCCAGAATTATCACTTGTAGTGCAACAGAATCATTTTAAAACTACACAAGCAACCATTTTCCTCCTTCTGGCAAACTTCTACAGTGCAGTGAGGGAGCCTGACTGCTCACTCTGGAGAGATTTCTTCCTTCTGGGGAAAGTAGGTGGGTACAATCTGAACATTAAGTTCTTTTGCAAATGTGAACTGACATTATAATGCCTGCTGGAAGAAAGCCTCTGCTTTCACAAAACAGTGCTATGGAGAACTGCAGTAGAACATTATGGTTCTGGTTAAAGCTGTGGATGCATGATGCAGAAGCAAAGATTTACATCTTCTGGACAAAGCAGACTGATCACAGGAGAAATGGTGTGTAAATGACAACCTCCGCTGGAAAGGCATCTCTGATAGCAGGGGTGTGACTCGTAGTTCTGTTCACCCTGTTGAATGCTAGAACCATGTCAGGATTTCGAAGAGGCTCTTCATTCGACTGAGGGCACTGTCAGAATTCACAGGTAATTAAATATCTGAGCAGTCTCCCAATAATAAAAGCTGTTAAAGAAGACCTTTTAGAACATGTGGGTGCCAAGGGAGGAAGATGAAGAACAACCCTGGTTGGATCACATTTTTTGAGAAACCACAATCTTTCTCTTAAAACAGCACTAAGGGCCTCTCTGGGAGTCTGCAAAATAATAGTTACCATATTTTTTGATCTGTAATTCATCTGTCAAATGCAATCAGACTCTCTAGTTCAAGCTGTTCAATATTTATCACAACCTTCTCTCCTCAAGACTTTCAATTAACCTGCCCCTGATCTGTGGTTCCATGGTGTGTCACCTACCAAAGAGACCTTCTTTCTGCAGAACCCTTCTCTTACTCTAACACCTCTCCCCTCTCAGGACTCTTAGAACCAACACAGAGCAAATCCATCCTTCCTCATTAGTACTTTTGTCCTTAGGAACTTTATGTTGAGTCAAGGGGAGCCTTGGCCTGACCCAGTGGTCCTGTGGCAGGTATGCTGGGAGGGGGAAATCACTATCCCTCTCCCGCTCTCAGAAATCACAAAGGTGTGGGCAGCAAGACCACTACCTGCAGGACACACATAAGGTTAAGTGCACATAATAAACAGCCAATGAAGTAGCTGGGTCCTGAGAAACTAACATCCATGTAAGGATGAATTTTCCTGAATTTTTCAATTTTACTGAGATCTCCAGCTTTTAAGGTACCACAGACTGGGCAGACTTCATCTGCAAAAAGGCTGGGGGCATGTCCTCCTTCCCCTTCCACCTTTCTGGTGGGAGCTCAGGGAATCTGACCTCCTGCACACTGGTTTTGGGAAATGCTTGGACACCTCATCAAGTCAGTGAAGGTCCCTAAGATGATAGCAAACTGTTGGATTCTTCTGGTTGAGTAATTTTCTGCTCACTTTGTGGGCTGGTGAATCCACTTTCAGTGGGAATCAGCTGCTGTGTGTCGTCACCTACTTCATGACTACAGTGTCTGTGTGCATGCATAGACATATGTACCTTGGTCTGGGACAGGCAGGTGTAGAAGGAAGTGTGAGGACTGAATTCCTTCAGAAAGCGGAGGTGGAGAAGAGAAAACAACAGGCTTCGTCTAAGAAACTCTAGGAGGAAGCATCATGCTGGCATTCTTATCACTAAATCCTGCAGAAGTGACTAAGCATGTTTCCCATCAATAATTGCCATTAGTAGGTGGGTGGATCCTCAGTGACCTCCCATCCTTCTGTTAGTTCATAATTTCCACACGTTGTTCCTTAGCCTTCACATATCCCCTGATAATATTACTCTTTGCATTGCAGTTACAGCTGGCACTGAAGCCCTCTGGGCTGTACTGGCCAGATTTCAGCTGAGCTGGTGTTTTTAACCGCCTTTTCTTTCTGACTGCATTTTATTTTATGTACTTTATTTCTTATTTAAGATTTGTCATTGACCTTAATGATTCTTCCCTCAGGCTTGCTAAATAGTTGAACTTGGAGAACATTTTGTTGAAGAACGCGAACTGTCTCACCAGGGGATGATTGGTCTCCCTAGGCTAAAATGTTGTGAAAAGAATGTGACTTGACAGCAATTTCTAAAGCTGTTTTAGATAAATTCTCCAAAACTTGGAATAGGTGGCATGATACAAAAATTTATTCATTAAAAAAGTGCTCTTATGAAGCACTTTTTTTGTGAAAAGAGTGTCAAAACCTTTTTTCCCCTACTGTCTGAAGTACCTTTCTTTTCAAGGGCATGAGGAGAATGTGGTAGCTTGGAGCAGACATGGAGAGGAAATACATAAAACCCAGGGAAACTGGGTTGTATGATGGGAACTGCACTGGAATTTGGGGAAGGATGTAGTTTGTGGAAATTTCAGAGAACAGACATTGAAGTGACAAAAGAATTGGGAGAACGTACTTGAGTACAGCAGATGCTTGATTGTAAAATTTCTGCATTAGATATGTCCTAGTCCTAGTAGCAGGCTAGTTAGGGAAAAGGAAGGGCAGAAGTCAGAATCACATACAAAACCCAGAAGTTTTAGCTCTAAGAAATCATACAAAGAAATTTGAAGAATATTGCATTAAACATATGCATTTTTAGAAGCAGAGAAACAGAAGATTAGATAATAAAAATATGATTGCTAGTATTAATTCTTGCAATTTTTTTTTTCTTTTAAGATTCAAAACACATCCCAACCTTTGTCACAGACTCTGATTCATGAAGCAAATGTTCAAAGAAAGAGTATCGTAACTTCAGGTATCCATATCTGTTACAGAATTCATACAATATACAAGAATCTAAGAAGAAAGTATAAATGAGGGTGGAACAGAACAAATCAGAGGAAATTTGTGTTTTTATTCACTGAATGGAAGGAGGAAACAGTGAATACTCAAAGAAACAGTAGTTTTGAAGAACACTGAAAAACTAGATGAATATGTTTGTGAAATTCTTATTTACCAAGATGAAAAATGCTCAACTCTTCAAACACATAACTGTGTTTGATCTACATATAGCTCATGAGCAAGAAAAGTGCTATAACTGGTTTAGAGTTCACATTTCACTGAGAAAAGTACGTCCCTCTTTGACAGACCCAGAGAGCTGCCCTAGTATTCTGTAAAAAGCCCAAAGATCTATAGAGGGTCAATGTTAGTTCCATTACTGAGCCAACATGTGCTTACTCCATGTTTTTTTCTTGCTGATTATTTTATTTTATTATTTAATGCAAATTATGCATACAACTAAAATGATAATTTAGTCTTTATTACTGGGAAACATTTTTATCTCATTTTTATCTTGACTTCATCCTTCTGTTCCCACTGCTGTTGTTGTTGATAGCAGTGAAACAACCCAAGACTCTAACCATTCTTTTGTCAGCCTGTGATATGAGGTATCGCCCACCAAACCCTGGACATCAACAGTTAAGGCTAGACCTTGGTTTCAAGCCCATCTACCTGAAAGAAGAGAACAAAGAGACACTTAAACAGTTAAAGAAATTTACTTCCTGGAATTCAAGTTTTTCTTTCCTTTGGCCCCAAAGAGAACAAGTTTCTATTTTCCCATGACCAGCCCTGGTCTCCAGCTGATGTTGGGAAAGATGCTCAGAGAAAGTAAGAAATGCTGTTCATGGGCAGCTACACCTAGAAGTTTTAACCAAGGCAGTCTTTAGGAAATCTAGAGCCACTAGACACTACAGGATTTGTTTTGTAATGGCCTTCTCAATCCTAATGAAAGAGACTAGCTGGGTGGTCATTATATTCGATAGTAGTTTGTTTAATACTACAACCCTCTGTTGTGCAAAAGTCTTGTAACACATCGTGGAGGACCCTCCCTGCACTGGTGACAACACTTTTCTGATATAGAGGAGTATTTTGAAGGCAGACAAAAGGTCTGAGAGACAAAAAGCTGCTAGGGTGTAGCCAAGAATCAACTAGGTATTGCTATGTATCAGTGTTGCCAGAGATTTGGAAAATAAAAAAGCTCATTTATTATGATAAATATTAGCACTTGAGAGCTTCCTTCAACGGATCACATCTCATAGGAGATGCTATGGAAAAGCAATCTGGAAGGCAAGGATCAACCAAAAGTACATTAGGAGATATGAAAGACAGTAGCGCAGACAGCCCACATCAACGATTCCTGAGAAGCCTGAGCAGGTCCAGATGAGGCCATGAACATGATCAGAGGGTTGGAGAACCTCTCCTATGAAGACAGGTTGAGTGAGCTGGGGTTGTCCAGCATGGAGAAGGCTACAGGGAGACCATGTAGCAGCCTTCTAGTACATGCAGGTGTCTGACAAGAAAGCTGAAGAGAGAATTTTTACAATGATAGGACAAGGGAAATGGCTTTAAGCTGAAACAGGGCAGGTTTAGATTAGCTATTAGGATGAAATTCTTCCCTGTGAGGATGGTGAGACACTGGAACAGGTTGCCCAGAGAAGTTGTGGATGTCCCATCCCTGACAGTGTTCAAAGCCAGGCTGACTAGGGCTTTGAAGACACCTGCTCCAGCGGAAGATGTCTCTGCATATGGCAGAGGAGTTGGAACCAGATGACCCTTAAGGTCCCTTCCAAATCAATCTTTTCTATGATTCTATGATTCTATGATTCTAGGAATGAAAGTTTTCTTACGGAAGGAAATGAAGGGGATCTGGATTCCTTGTCAGAGAAATTAAGGCAGCCTCAGGTACCGGAAAACTGAAAAGCCACCTGACATGGATAAGAAAGAGATCAGTAGATGGTTATAGAAACTTCAGCCAAAGTGACAGGCATATTTAGAGAAAAGTAGATATTCATATGGCCAATTTTTAATTGAGATTTCTTCTTGTAATGAACTGTTTTGTTAAAAAAGGTATTTTATCTGTCATTGGTAATGGAGTTCTGCAGGGCTGTGAGTGCATTATATAAAAACTTTTGTACAGTCTCAGACCAAAGCTCCTGCCAACCTTGCAGCTGGCTCTTATTGTGGCCAGTTGCAGATGTCTAGGGAAGAATAAGGGAGAGAGAGTGGAAATACGTAATGCACATATGAGCCAGGGGACAAAGAAGTGACTCTAACCTGGCACCTAACTTACAGATTTTAAAAAACCCTCTTGTCCTGGTATACTGAGAAACAAGCAAAGACAGGACACAGGCGTTAACTCATATGTAAGGCCAAAAAAACCCCATGCCAAGAAGTAGCATGCTGCTAAGACTAAATGCTCTCTGCTGTCTTCTAAAAATAGGGGAAAAAATGGAAATATAAACAAGAAAGAGAAGTCTGAGAATTGCAGAAAATTACCAGGTTGACTACAGGGGAGACATGCATGAGAAACAGATATACAGGATTAATCATCTGGTGTATGCTGGGCATTAAAACATACTGTAGGGCAGAGGGTCCAGCAGGACTGGAAATTTTCAGGGTGAGCAGAATGCGGTCAGCAGTGATCCATTTTCAGGAGAATGTCTGTGCTTTTTATGCTGCTTTTCACAAGGAAGGGCCAAAATTCCTGGACTGCTTTATGATTTGTTTTAGTCAAAGTAGACGACGAAAGTACATGCTAAGCAGGGTAGCTGTTTAGTTTGCCTGATACCAAAGAGGAAAGTGAGGAGAAAGAGCAGCAGCTTTTTGTCATTACATGAAGCTGCTTTATATAATGGAAACAAATTTTAAAATTTATAGGTGGAGAAAACACATAAGCACTTCAGTGCATTTGAATTTAAGTGATTTCTTAATAAAGGTTTGGAAGAGACCACAAACACACCACTGAGCAGTCACTTCTCATAGGGAGCCCTGAGTAGCACTAGTTTCTTAAAAGAATATTAACTTCTAAAGAGGGAATTTAGGCTACTCTCAAGGTTTAATGATTTTAGGAATCTTTAGATCACGCACATATGTTTTGAAATTAATTCTCTCTATCCCCCTGTCCCCTCTTTTCCATTTCTAAATTAACTAGCCTTTAACCCCATTATCTCTCTCATCTTAAAGTGAAATATGTTATTCCTGCACCATTAGTTCTCCACTGTGCCATCGTGTTTCTTCTAACGTCTGGAACTCATCAGTGCTTTTCCCTTTATTTGATTGTCAGCAAAAGGGGAAAAAGAATGCGAGCTCCTAAGGGAGAGAGAATGGCACAATGAATTTTATCAGGGCAGCCTGAAATCACTAATGACTACACTTAAAAGTATAGATTGTGTCCTAGGTTTAACAATTATAAAATATACCACATTGCAAACTTCATTTTTGGAGACATGGTGATTACAGACATTTCCTTTGAAACAGCCATTCCGGGGCTGGGACACAGAGTTCCAGGAAAACCTCCTCGCTGGTGGTGAAGAGCAGAGCACAGGTCAAAAAGCACAGGGCTCCCCACACATTTTTAATCCTCCCGCAGCTCTGCAGCCCTGGCTCGGTGACAGTGCCTTCTGATTGACAACAATAGGGAGAAGGATCCCTGCTGTGGAGGAGGCTCTGTGTGTGGCTGCCTCCCTCCTGCACAAAAGAGGGGTTTGGCGGGGGGGGAGGGAGAGCGAGGCCAGCATTGCACCATACCCTATTGTTCGGGATCCTTCAGGCTCCGTTCCTTGGTTAGGGCTGTTTGCATGGGGGACAACGGGCGACCGTGTGCTCCCCGCCCCAGCTCTCCTTGGGGAGTCGCCAGCAAAAATTATACAACACGAACAGAGTGGCTGGAGGCAGTGGAGTAGGCAGAGGGAAGGGTGTCTGAGGTAGGGAAGAAGCTAGGGAAAGTAAGAGGGGAGTATGGAAGCGGGTGTCGCGCGGCGAGGACTTTTGCTGTTGGAAGAGGACTGGAATGGACTCCGGGAGGGAGCAAAGGGGTTTAGAGAGCTGATGGGGAGAAATGTCTGAAAGAGGAGAAGCACAACAGGAAGTAGCTGTGAGAGACTTTCAGCATCATTCTCCTCCCTCCCCCCAGGTTCAAGCTTTCTTGGCTCTTACTCTTCATTCCCCTGGGGAATCGGACCCCCACCCTAAGGATCCTGAGAATGTAGACCCTTCTCCATCACCCCTCACCCCCAACCTCTTATGTATGTCTCCATCCCTTGACAAGAACCAGACCTTGGAGCTTTTGCTCATGCTAGGGGTGGGGAAAGGCGAGGGGCTCCCCGGGCAGCGGGGAAGGAGCACTGTGGAGCAGCAAGTGGGGCCCAGAGGGGTGTGAGCTGACGCAGCTGTACTGCTGCTGATCCAGACATGAACTTCTCCTCCGCCAGCTCCAGGGCCTCTGCTAGGCAGTGCACATTTACATTTTTACCCAGAAACTGCTGCTACCTCTATACAATAACCTGGATTAATGCAGTCAGCGTGTTTCACACTTTCAACGGTTGTCTTTCAATACAACAGGGATGCCAAAGTTGAATGAGGAAAAAAAAGGCAAAATAAAAAGGAAGTTATGGTGAGCTATGTAGGTATAGATGCTTGTAGCAAGAAACTTTGTAATGTCCTTCGAATAATGTGCCTTTTCATCAAGTTTAAGGGATATGACTTTACTTTCAGTTTTAAATCTGGGGTCTTTCTTACTTCTTCAGAGAGCACATTCCATACACACCTTTAGTACAATTAATTGGTATTTGGCTTCAGTACACTTTATGGAAAATGCTATGAAAATGTTACAAAGAGCAGTAGAAAGCCTAATATACTGAAATAAAGTCAGTGGACCCCCCTGAAGAGAGTAACTCTTCTCATGGAGCCTGATCCTTGCTCATGTGAATAGGAAAATTTACAGGAATAATAATGATGCAGATTAAGAGATGCAGGAAGCTGAAACTACAGCTGATGCGTCACCATTATGTAATTTTTCTCCTGATCTCTAAAAAAAGGTAGAAAAATCAGGAAAATGTCAGCCTCATTTAGATCTTACCTGTAAATAGATCCTGTTGTGCCACCGTTGCACTCCAGGTAAAGCTGCTTCTGGGAATATTGCCCAGCTGGCTGGTAGAAAAGCAGAGTTTTTCTCTAAAGATTTTACCTCCAGTTGCAGGAATTTATCAGGATGGTTGTTGTTTGGCAAAACAGAGAGGTCCATGTTTCTGTGCTGTATAATAATACTGAAAACAGCCCCAGCTTCTGCTTCCTGGCTGTGCATGCTCTTTCTATTATTAATGACGTGAAGAAGGATACGACAGTTTCCTGAAACTGTATCTGACCCCTGTTTGGTATCAGGCTCACTTATATCATCTACCAATGATAAAAGATTGTTTAGAAGTGGCAGAGCAGACAGGACAAGTGTAAGTGCATAGCTTAAGTTTTCAGGTTCAAGGTCCAGTTTGATCGATACATATGTGCTCATTAAAACTAACAGAGAACCAGTGAGTAGATGCATAAGACACTTAAATGCATACCAGCACTTCCTCAAGTTATCTGCCAAAAATGTCAAGCCTACAATACTTCAAAGAAAGATTTTTTTCCCTCCCAGAAAATTAGAAGCAGCTTCCAGTCCAAAGATTCTTTTCTGCAGCAGTACCAAGAGGCTCCATTGTGTGTGGGTTGGTACCATTTACCATGATGTCTATGACATGCATATTTTTAGGGTCAGGGATTTCTTTCACATTCAATTCTTTTTGATCCTGGGAAATATTAGTTTGTTTCAAGTAATTGATAACAGAAATTTTCAGGGAATTGATTCTGCTCCCATTCAACTGAGTGGAAAAATTCACTGTTACTGACTTGAATGGTATAGTCTCAGTCCCATCACTTTTATTATTTTATTTTGAGATTTGATTTTTTCATCATCATTTTATGATTCTTAAGTCCTTTTGACTTTCAGGTAATGAAATTCCCCTTCTCATCATGGCCTCTACATATAACTAGCAAAAATACCCTCCTTATTTTTATTTTAACCTTTTCTTAAAATATTTATGTTTTTCTAGGATATGTTTCATTTTGATGACATTGCCACAGAGGATAAGCTTTTGAAAGTTCACTGCTTGACATACACGAAAACCTATTTTGGATCAAATCTATGCTGAGAATTAGGACACCCCAAAAATTTTAGCCCTGTACTTAGACCACAGAATCAAACCAATTTATTTACCACAGAGAAAATAGCTGAAATATGAAAATGAAAGAAAAATAGGAAAACATGTTTTAAATCCTAAAGTAATAAATGAATACTTGGATATACATGTCAGTTAAACTCCTTATTTACTTAGAAAGCTCATGATTTTTCCTTGTTTGTATTTTTTTGAGATTATTTTACAGCATATCTGTTTAAAATTATTAATCTGGCACATTTCAAGTAGATGCTCAAATAAGTATCTGCAAGCAGCCACAAAAGAGACAGTAGTAACTGTGTTTCTGAGGGGATGTGCATGGTTTTGGGGAACCTGCTGCTACATTTACAACTATATCTCCCCAGTCTAATGAAGCCCTGAAACACTAATACACCTTTCCAGTGTATCCTAGGGATTACAACAAAACTGCTATTCTGGGATTACCATGAAGCTGCTGTTTTAGACTTACCATGACACGTTGTTCTCACTTTTTCCCTGTGCAGAGCTATGACAGTAATTATTTTTGTTCTAAAATATGTGGGTATATACAATCATGACTTCTTAAACATAGACTTTCCAGCATCTCTCAAAACACGGTTTTTCTGTGGTACTGTAGCATAGGATGGGGTGTGTGCCTGTGTGAATTTACATACCAACACTGCTGCATTAGACATAAGAACATAAAAGACATCTCACTAGGTCAGACCTATCCCAATCCCAGGATCTATCACTCTTAAAAGGGCAAGAACAGATGCTGTTTAGGGAGACAGTGTGCACCTGGCTACTTTCTGCAGTTCATTCTTTTACTCCCTCAGAAGCCACACAATTTTTTTTTTTTGTGCTGAAGTGTCTCTTTCCCAGGCTTTTTATTATCTATTTATAAACTTGTTGTCTATAAAGTTGTCTAACTGCTTTTCAATTCTTCTGATAGTACTTCCTTCAGAAGCAAGCTTCAGAACATCAATTCAGACCATCTGCCTAAATTGCTTACTTTTATGTCTTTTAAAATAATTTCCATACTAGACATATCACAGATGCCCTCTTTGCAGTATTGCAGGGTTTTAAGAAGAGCTTCCCATGCAGTTTACCCATCACCTTCAGGATTTTTTAAACTACAGTTATCGCAGTCTCTTTCTTTTCTATCTGAATTATCAGCTTTTTAAATCTCATCTCGTAAACCATCTGGTCTATCTCCTTGCTCATATATTTTTCATTTTCAATGAATTACACTGTAATTCCACTAGATTGTTCATAAGAATACAGCAACCATAAATAAATGCAATTCTCATGTGGTTACACCAGTTCCAAAAATGGGAAAAATTATGTCTTCTCTTCTGACAATATCCCTCAGTTTTTGGTGCTTTTTTCCCTGCTATTCTCATATCAGTTAGAAACTGTCACAGATCTAGTAACTTCAGACCACAGCAACAAATGATACCACGATTTTTCTTCACTTCTATGACTGCCAGTTGCAAGTTCAGTATCTCATAGGAATGGTTCAGACTATTTTAAATAGCTATAATACTTAAAATTTACCTACATCAAAGTTTTCCTGTTAATGTCTTGTCTAATCACTCAGTTTTGTGTTTCTTGCCAATTGAGGCAGGAGTTGACCAGTAGAGCTTAATGTCACCTGCGGAGATGGAGAACTCAGTTTTTACTCTTCCTCATGCCATGCATGAAAATGCCAAAAAACCTAACCCCTTAGGGAACCCTACTACCTGGAGAATGACTTCTCCCCATCCTGAAAGATGACCATTTTTCTTCCAATCCTTTAATCACCTTTCAACCCATAAAGACTGCTTTTGTAGTCCTGTGTGAATGCTGTTTCTTGAATATCCTGTAATATTGAACTTTGTCAGACATTTCTGTGTCCAGCAGATCCTCTTTGCTCCATTCACAACTGAAGCCATGCTGACTCTTGCCCAAGAGCCCATGCTTATCCAGGTGCCCAGGAATCTTCCTTTTTTTTTCGTTGGCTACTATGGCACCAGAAAAGGAACTCAAGACTCCCTAATCTGTAGGTCAAGGGGTTGCCTTTTCCACAGGCAGGAAAGACTGCAATCTGCCAGTCCTCTGGCAGAGTGACTGTTTGCAAAGACAGCTCAAGCACCACAGAAGTGGCTCTGATACCAATTTCCCAGTTGTGTTCTCCCAATATTCTCAGGTGACTGCCACCCTAGCTACTGTTAGCATCTAACATACTTATTTGGTCTTACTTTACTGTATATTTCCTTCACCTTGATCCAACTTCTCTGACATCTCTGCTATAAGGGACCCTGCAACCTTTCATCTGGAAAGGCCAACACAAGTAATTCACTGAACTTCTCTTTCATAGCTTTATCATTCCTGACTGTCCCTTTCACACCAGTGTTATCAGATAGTCCCACCATCTCCCCATTTGGCTTCCTGGTTTGGATGTTTTTCAAATTCGTTTTCTATTAGTTTGTACACCTTTTTTTACAGAGCTCTTTAAATTCTTTCTGAATGCATCTAATATTTTTTTTACAATTGATCTGTTAGGTTTTAGGGCCTCCACTGGTTCATGATGCAGGCAAGCTTTGTATTTTTAGTATATTTTTGGAATGTGCAAATGGCTGCTTTTCTGTCACTGAAGAAGATAATGAAAACTGAATGGAAAAAACCCCAAACAACCCAAAATATAACCCATTTCCTCCAGAAAAAAGCAGCAATTTCCCATCAGAATAAATGACAATGCAATTAAAATTCAGGTGTTTCTTTAAGAAAGTTATGAGAGATGGTAGCTATTGTAACTTTTGTTCACTACTTTAGCTGGCCAGCACATATGTGGGAGGAGGAAGTAAGCCTGCTGTGCACCAGCCTAGCACAAACCCTGTGTACCACTTAAATCCTACTTAATCCAACAAAATAGGGTCTAAGTGGTATTTGATTAGCAGAGAGGCCTCCTCTAGTACTTAGCTAAGAGTGAATTTCACCTTTACATGCCAGCTGAACTCGACTAATTTAACACTCATTTGTTGAAAAGTTACATATTCATCAGGCTGGATGGAAAACATATTAATGCAGAGGGATTGTTGTTGAAGAAGAAAGACCAAATTAAAAAAAAAATTTAGTAAACTCTGGACTGTCAGTGCCTGCCTATGGATTGCCTGAACACAGCTGGAAAGGCTGCCTGCTGCCACCCAGGTCTCTGGAAAAGCTCTGCAGGGCTGGCAAGTGCCTGCCCTCCCCACGGCATGCTGCAGCTCAAGCCATAGCCTGGGCACATTTTCAGAACGTTCTTATAATTTTCTGAGCAAAGGGGTATTTTGGTCTGTACTGCTCTTCTGAATGACGATAGAATACACTGAAGGAGTAAAATGAACTTGTTTTCAAATTCATGCAGAGAAGGAAGAGGTTATATTTGCTATTTAGACACAAAATTGCTTCAAAATCATTCACACACATTTAAATAATAGTTTTGTACTACAGATGCTAAAGGAATCAGAACTAGAGTTATCAGCACTATAACATCCCCATTTCACTCATTAGATTTTAAAAAAATGTCATTTCAGACCACAACTTTCCATCCGACTTCCAATCAAAACTACTTTCTTTTTATGATGTTCTTATAGAGGTGATGGGAGGATGATTTCAGCAGAAGTCACTCATCTGTTTTTGACAGATACAGGCAGAGTTAAAACACGCTTTTTAATTTTTGTGATTAAGATGACACTCTTGTTAGTGAAATATTCAAAATCAGTAGAGCATAAACATTTAGAACTGTGAGGATGAAATCACCAGCTGATAAAAAATTTTCCTCTGACCCCTAGTCTGGAGGCATCTTTTATTTTCCTTGATTTTCAATTATGATTCAAGTGAGTGCAGGAGTATCACCCATATCTACTGCGAAGTATGAAGAAAAATTTAAAACAATAATTATTTCATTTGCCTGACAACTACAATAATTCTAGTAGACTTTCAAATGCATTTCTATGACATTAAGGAGTTATGCCCCAGAGCAACTGAATTTTCTGCGCATTGAAACTTTTTAATTATACAATAAATAACATTCCTTGATGTCAATGTTATTTTTCCTTCTTCTTTTATTTTTCAAAACCAGAAGGTATTTTATTTAAAATCATACATTAGCACCTCATTAAAGCTGCAGTTCTCAAATGGAGAGTAGTAAGATGCCAAGCCAAAGGTTTTGATAATACAGCTATTTGAAACACAGATGTTGATTTCAACAGGAGTTTAGGCGGCATCTAAGTGTTCTCCCTGGACATAATCACAGTCCTGACTGGGGGCCTCAGTTTATTAAACTGTGTGCATATCTGCATCACATCTATACAGTAAGACTCTTTGCAGAGAATGAGAAAGAACAATCACTTAAATAAAGATGCATTCCCTTTTTGCTTTGAGTAGAAAGCGTTATGCCTTTCTGGCTTATTTCTCCAGCTGTCTTGCAGGTTTTGCTCTCCTACATATTTTCAGAGCATACTTAAAGGCTTGTATCACAAAATGGGGGCAGAAGACCTACAGCTGATCACTTGCCAAGTTCAGTGGCTATAGGACTCAGGTGAGATAAATAACTGCCTCTCCCTGGAATGCTACTCTGTTGTTCTCAACTTTCCATATACATCAAGGCTCACAGAGTGACATGTCTGTCTGCAGCTGCAGAGTAGTGTCTAAGTCAAGAGGCAGAGAAGGCACTCATATTGTAGCTGTACCTGCTGTGATGCAGGGCTCGATGGATTAATCCATCAAACACAGATACCTCAAAAAAAGAAAAATTCAAATAACAAAAGGAGCTTTACTTTTTATTGAAAATGTAAAAATCATGTGAATCATGTACAATATTTTCTCATAAGGAAAATCTCAGCTGTTTCATAATGTTTCACAAAACTGTAAAACATTTAATTTTTATAAAGATTTTTCATTAGACAAAGATAAAACTAAAGTAGTATTACAGAGCTATTTTCTAAATCTTCAACAGAGAAATGAGAATGCTTAACAGATTAATTCATACAAGTGGCAGGAGAAAGGACTCTTCCATTTGTAAATCTGCAAAAGGACACACAAAGGTATAGAGGGGCATGGGTTTTTTGTTTCAAAACTTTTAAAATTAAGTGACATGTTAAAACACTACAGACGTGGATTCATAGGATGGTACAAATTCTAGGACTGCATTTCTCTACACTACCTCAAACAGTGCAACAGTGATTCAGTGTAAATCTCTACAGTGTTTCATTGATTTAATACTTGTGTTCAAGTATGTGTCCATGAGAATGATCAAAATCTCTACTTAGCTATTTTAATTTTCTTGTTCATAATATGTTATAAGTTACAGTAGAATATCCCCTTCAGTATGTTTCTAAATCAAATGAACTAATTTCACAATACATTCTGTAATAACCTGCTTAATAATGTTAGCTTGTTCACTTCGACATCTGTTGCAAAAAACACAAGATCATTCTGACTCCAAATGCCAAAAATACAATAAAATTAAAAAGGTCTTTATTTCCATATACAACAAAACTATTCAGCTAAATCAAAATAAATTCAAGATAACATGAATTTTTTTTTGCAACAGATGAC
>VYZQ01056781.1:19067-34020 GCA_013400655.1 Mystacornis crossleyi
GCAACAGATGACCTTACTGAAAATAAACATTTAAAATACAAGTTATTATTTTTTTAAAATTCTGATAAATGTATCCAAAACTGTTCATATAAAAATTAATTATGAAAATGTCAGAAGATAAAACATGTTGGCTGTCTAACCAAAACCATTAAGGATGTCTGGCAGGCAAAAATAAATTAATTTGATTAAATTATATGTCATCTGATAATATTTGGTCTGAAAAAGCATGTGGGGGGGGTGTGTGTTTATAAATAATCAGATTGCAAAGAGCTGAGAGCCAGCCAGCCTGACAGAGGTCAACTCTTTTGTTGCATTTTTTGCGCATAGAAGTCCCTGNAGAAGTCCCTGCACGTCTCGCAGCACCGCTGATACCACCTCATGTCTTGACAGAGGTTCTTCTCCCTTATCACTCTGCAGTACACAGGCCACTGGTCTCCCAGGCACTTGAATGTTAAAGCAGCTGTGAAACAACAACAGCAAAATCAAATAAACATTACTGTTGCCTTTACTAGTGAACAATCAGGCAGCAAAAGAGACAAGGGCACAAGAAGTTTATCTGGGGAAGAGAAAGGGTAATAGATGCAGATATTTAACAAAAGAAAGAATCCCTCTCATCCTCCTGTTGTCAATATATTCAACATCAAAAATTTTTAAGGCCAGCTTTATTTGCAAATTGGATTAAGTCGCATTAAAATTAATTAGTTTAATGTCAAGTAGTTTTCTTCTCATGAATGCGTGGAGGTCATCTTTCTGCCTTGTTTCACTTATGAAAGCCTCTTACAGTTCATCATATAAGGACTGTGGTACTAAAGCTGGAACTTTGCACATTTAGTTATACAAGCTGTAGCGCATACACGGAATTAAAATGGGAACCCAGTGAAAAGCAAGGTACAAGCACAAGATATTGTCCAAAACCCATCTCAAACAGTGAACTGAAAAAAGAAGTCAATCTCAGATTTGAGTTAATCTCCTACCCTAATGGAAGAGAGAGCTGGTGGCATAATCCCTACCAGCTTTCATTAGCCCCATCCCCAAATCCAAAGATCTCTACTGCATGATATGAATGGAACAGGAGGCCAAAAATATCAATATATTGAGAAGATGCATTGCACTATGTATTTTCTAGCTGCTAAGGTTTCTACTGGATTGGATTCTGACTCCATGCTGGATGACATTGATCTGTAGATTACTAATATCAGTGCCACATAATCCATTCCATGAAGACAATATAGCCCAATCTTTTTTTTTTTTTTTGCACTTCACATTAAGTCAAGTTTTAATTGACACTGTATTTTTTCTGTAATTCTTTCTGATTCACTTGACTCTGTGACACAGCTGCTTATATAGCCTCATCAGAGGAAAATCATCAATGATAGGACAACGGCATCTTGCTTCTGAGAGACCAGCTGAACAAAGAAAGCTAAAGTACAAAGAGGAGGAACCTTCAAATGGTGAAATAGAAAGGAGAGGGCCATAAGCAACAGCAAATTGAAACAATGACTACTGCACAGAAATGTTTAAAGGTTAAAAACCTCAAAGAGAAATACCCTCCACTGTCTGAAAGGAAGTATTGCATATAGTCTGAAATGCAGGTCTTGTCTTCCATGAGGGAGTAATCTATTGGACAGAAAGGTTTATCTTAATAAGGGCTCTGAAAAATCAGCTGGAAAGGGTGTGCTGTCTTACAGCCAGCCTTTGAATATTCCTGTCATGCTCAAAATGCAAATGAACGATTAGGAGAACTAATGGTAATAATAATCAACAATTCACTAGGAAATAAAAACTACCAGAATTAACAGCTCTGTAGTTATGAAATAACATAATTTCTTTAAGAACAACAGAGACCTGAGTTCTGCCAGGTACAGCAAACCTCTTCATTCAAGGTAATTTTCCTTCACCCATCCTAATGCATCAGGCATAGATGTAGACATTTAAACTAAAGACAAGTGGAAAGAGCTTTTTATATATGAGGAACAAATAAGGGCCTCCTTGATCTAAAAACATCAAGAGAACACAGTCTGCAGAATTTTTAAACAGAAAAGAAGGTATTTTCTTACTCTAGAAAGGTTTGATAAAATTAAATGGGTGAATATATATATAAACATATATATTTATAGTGTCTCCAATATAAATATATTTTCATATGGGATGTTTTCTTCCCATAATACCATACAGTCTCATGATAAGGTCCTTCCTTGGATAAAAAAACACTTTCACCATTCTTATTTATAGTCACTGCTGTACATGCTCAAAAACTAAGGCAGGAAGATCAGTCTCTGCATAGAATTTAAATCTCCTGAATATCTCCTGAGTCCTAGCCTTCTGTTTTTAAACTGGGATCATCATTACTGTACGGCGAAAAAGAACTGAAAAGATTTTTCATTTTTGACTGCTTACCTAACCTGGGTGACGTTATTGTGTTAACATTAATTTTCTCATTGCAGGGATGGAGATGACAGGGTCTGTAGGCTGCAGGCTTTTCTGAAGAAAAGCACTCATTGCCATGCCTTCCCGTGATCTTGTGCATGCATTGGATGACTCGGGACTGCATTCCTTTGCCACAGGTGACAGAGCACTGGAACACACAGAAGACACATTCAATGGAAAGGTATTTTTGCCTGTAATCATGAATTTGAAATGCCAGTCCAGGTGAAGTCAGCGGCTGCTTCTTCCAAATTCCAAGATTTCTGCATTCTATTGAGTTAGCTAAATGAAAATCAATTTAAAAAGCACAAATCAATTAGCAGTATTGATTGAAGGACTCATTGCAGCATCCTGTTGCTGTCAAAGTCTGTTTTGTTGAGCCTGTGATGAAACTCAAATACAGCCATGTGCCTGAAGGAAGTAAAGGCCACTCTCTTGTATCTGTACACTAATTTACTCTTATTAGAGAGATCTGTACACTAATTTACTCTTATTAGAGGTTAAAGTGATGGAAAGAAAATCACAGATACTATTTAATAAAGCCATTAATTAACCACAGCAAAAGTGCTCTTTCTACTGAGAAGAGTGTATGCCTCCTGTCTTTGCATAACATCTTCATGTTTTCACGTGTCTCACAAATAAAACTCACAGTCTGAGACATGATGCCTGGCCTTTAATTAATCTTGCCATCTTCTTGTCACAGAGAATGAGGTAAGAAAATAAAACAATTGAGCACTAACAATGGTAACACTCTACTTCTATCACAGTTACATAATATATTAGAGCGAAGACTTGGACAGTCTTAGAAAACCTATTCCAAACGAAAAAAACCCAGAACAAAACATGCTTTCCCCTTCTCTGACTTTTTGTGAATAAAACTTCATAGGACATGAACCACTTTTGTGTCCGTTGACACACATGCTGTTGCTTTAACTTCAAATCTATTAAAGAATTACATATTGGAATTTTTTCCTACCCTCTAAAGATTTTGACTGAAGTACCCACAAATTTCACCAAGTTTTAGAGAAATGTACTGTAGAGAACATCTTCAAATACTAATCAATTTCTTGTAATGAATACTGTAAGAGCTCAGGCTGAAAATGTTGCCACATAATTGTGAAAATGTTTTTCTAAATAATTTTAATTACATAAATGTTCAGAATATATTTCCTTGCAAGGCTTCAAGAAGCAGCTGAAAAAAAACTGAAATGAGAAAGGAGAAGGTGCTGAAAGAAAAAATGTTTCCCACCCATCCTGTCTCAAGATGGAGATGGAGAAGTATAGTGTTCTGCAAAGAATGAATAAACCTTGACTATAGGAAACACTAAACAAGTTTTTACCCTTTGGTTTTGTTATCTGTGTGCCTTTGAGTGACACTTTAAACAATGTTACTTGGAAGAAAGATTTACACGTGCTAAATGGGAAATAGAGGGCTTGCGTCCCAGAATGTACATCAAGAGAAGTGAGACTCCTATCTTTTGGACTCATAAGAGCTCAAGAGAGGTACAGAAGACTAGGATATATATTTGGATATTATCACAAGAGACTGAACTTGTAACCACATGAAATCAAACACTGGCATTTTATAAAGGCAGCAAGTGGACTTGATTTTGCTTCTGTTCTCAATACAGGACTGCATCTTGCTGAGTTAATCAGATACAGCCTCCATGAGCCACGGCATGTAAAGATATTAAATTACGAATATATAGTTGTCCATTCAGTATCAACCACAGTTTAACATACGAACAAATATATGGTTTAGAGGAGGGAAATCAGTTAGTACTGAAGTATTTTCAAAGTATGCTATCAATTTCAAACTTAGTATACTGCTGTAAAATTGCATGAGAAAAGCCTCTCAACAGAACTCCTTTTCTTGAATTCTCTGCATTTTCTCTGTGCAGCTAAAATAATCGGAGTTCCTATAATAGCCTACATTATACACATGGTCAACATGTAAAATCACACATACACCTACATTAATTTTATCGCCAGTAGCAGACGGAACATAGATTTTAATCTTGCCAAAATTCTGGCCACTTCTTAAATTCTTCTCATTGTAATTTCAGAGATATTTATTCTTGGATAATTTTAATGAAATTAAAATTGAGACAAAGGAATAGCAAAATTAACAGAGGGGAAAGAAAAGGCAAAACTAAAACTATGACACAAAAAGAAAACAAATGTGAGAGTAAAGGGAGAATGAAGGATATATTATTAAGCTAATATGTTGAAGATGTCTAATAAGAAGATAATCTGTAAATGTTATCATAGTGATCTTAATTTAGAGTAATACTGCACAGTATTGCATTTTTTTCCCTTCAGTAAAGGATTTGCATGTTTTTCAACCAAAGTTAGAGTACGTGTGAGCTTGTGGTATTCCTTTTGTCAGCTACAAAGAAGGCAGACATGGGCAGGTGGACCTGCTACATAAGATCTCCAAAAATAACTTAGCTGCCCTTAACCTTTGGCTATCCTAGAGTAGGTGAAATCCAGCCATCTGGAATATGGGAGGGGAGAATGGGGTTTGAAAACACTAGGCTTTTTCTAACAAAATGGGCTCCAGTGGTTTATCTGCTAATTGATAACGCCAAACAATTCACGTAGGCAGGTGCCTTTGTGGAAAGCATTCTGGCAGCAGTCACATCTTCTCTCCATCAAACGAACTCTGGCCTGAAAAATTTGTTGTGACTGCAGCCGAGAGAACATGCAACAAACAGACAGATCTCTCTCAGCTAATCAGTGTTTAGGTGCTGAGTTTCTAGGCAGAATCTGGCAAGATTTTGGCATTAGAATCTTAATTGGTGAATTAATATCCTTTTAATAACTGAGCCTCCACTGGCCTCGGTGAGATATTTCAAAGAGTATTGTGAAGCATTACAATGTAGTTTTCCACCCAAAGATGTAGAGACCTTGCAAACAATTAATTTTAGTCTTGCTTGACCTACTTTTTAACTATCACAACTTTGAACAAGGAAACTGACATCAAAGAATGATTAAATGAAATGTCTCAATTCATATATGAAAAATGTGGCAAAGCAGGAAATAAAGTAATTCATGGTCTATCTTCTTTTCTCTTCACAGAAATGTACTAAATTTTAACAGCGCATTCATTCTTATTTTAAAAAAATGGAAACTTATTAAGTCTTGTAAGATGTTTGGTGAACACTGAGAAGAGGCAGGGCTACCACAGTGATTTGCAATCCAAAACTTTTAAACCCAACCTAGTCAGTATGCAAGTAAAGCAAGATTTTTCCAAACAACTAGGGTTTTAAAATCAATGAGGGATATGATAGGCATGCTGTGCTCTTCTATTCACACAGCAGCAGCAGCAGCAGCAGCAGCAGCAGCAGTGGTGTCTGACTTCAAAATTAAGAATTCTACCTACTGGAAGCCAGAAAAAAAGTATCTTTTTGCCATATCTATATTATCCCACATTCAAAGTAATATCAAATAGTATGAAACGGGGAAAGCAGCAGGCATTTAGCAGTGCACTTGCTAGTTACACAGACAGTGAGGTTTCTGTCTCCAGGAAGTGGTCTTAAACATGAATTTGTCTGAAGAGGTGCCCCCCGTGGGGGGGATGAGCATGAGTGGATGCGTGGGGCACGGGGTTTCTCTGTCCCTGTTCCCTGGTCATGTGTACCCCAAATCCTGTCCCCTATTGGTCAGTTTGAATGTAGCCCGCGGGAGTTCTGTACTTAAGGGAGTGTTCACGGGACCCCGGGGGGGTTGTTCCAGACCTGTTCTGGGGACAGTCGCTGTCGGAGTCCCTGCCGGGCTCCGGCCATGTGCGGCCAGGGGGAATAAAATCTAAAAACATCTATCAAATATCGTCTCCTTGATTCTTCCACGGGCCAAGGCTGTCTCCCAGGGAAGGTTGCAGTCACCCCACTGCAACATTTGTCTTGCAAACACATCAGCCAACTGCTGTTATAACTGAGAGCAGACACTGAATACTGGAGAACAGAACTAATTCATAGTATTTTTCTTCTTTAACCTGAAGAGATATGGACTTGGTCTGACTTAACTAGGAGACACCTCAACTTCTGCAGATCAGCCAGATGCACCTTCAGCAACAGCTCTGACCCTCATTTTACATTCTCACTGAAGCAGACTCTTCCAAAACTGCCTCCCAAGCTTGCCTCACCTTTGGATTTATCTCACTGCAAATATTCAATCTGAGGTAAATGCCTTTCACTGGATGTGCAACTGTCACATTTTAGGTACTGCCTGTGGTATGCAGTTGAAGCAGCATAGCTTCTGCACATTTCTGGAATTTCCATGTTTAAAACTCTAACAAAGCTTTCAGTTTCAAAGAAATAAAAAATATTTTCACTTTTACATATTAAGCAGTGAATTTAATCAGAAATAAATTCATCTGTCAAAACTGTTTGCATCTTTTGTGCTTTTATATATATATATAAATCTAAAGCTTTCATATATAAGATTTACAGAAAATGTCCACTTCAAACCAGTATGTAGCATTTTCATTAATTTAGCAGGTCTCAGGTTAACTGAAACCCACAGCTTTTATTATTCATGAATGAAGAATACATTTCTATAGTTCTTCTTCCCACCCAGTCTATCTCCCAAATGTCAGTCTTGCACATCCAATACTTTATTTTTGTGGGGGTTAACTGCACTGTACTTCTCACTACTCAGATGACCTACACTTTAAGGCCATGTAGCTGATTAGCAAAAATTCCCGTAGGACAACTGTATTTGTAGGTTTAGACTAAATGTTCTAATACACATCCAGAGGGGGTTTTTTATGTGGCTGTTAATCTGTGCATTTTGGACACAGTCCTAAAGGTACTGTAAAACCATTCAAGCAGCAACACATGTAAAACATTCCTGTTAAAGATTACAAAAAATTCCTGTATAAAGATAGCTAACAACTTTTTAAAAATTTTTTTTTCTTTCAAAAAAAAAATCTAAGCACCCTGTTTGAATTTTGTCCTACTTTTGAACTTCTTTCAGACATAATTTCAAGGACAGAAAGCTAGGTGTTAAATATAACAATCCTTACACTTGGCATGCACACCCGCTACCCAAGATTCCTTCTTTCTGTTTGCTGCCAAAGATATATATTCTGGAGAGAATACATAATCCCTAGGCCAACAGCTGAGGAAGTTGCTGTAATGTGTTAGCTGCTTCCAGCTGGCCTCCATGAGAAGTAGGAATTCCTAAATTAAGGGAAAAATTGTCACTGGCAGACAGTAACAGTCAAAATGCATCTTTCTGCCAAGACAACAGGCAATCACTGAAGAGGCTGATACAATCCACAATGAAAAAGCCAATCTGTGACAGTATTAACAGAATTTACTTGGGCAATTTATTTTCGAGAATAAGTGGACTGTTCAATAAAAGGTTTTACAAGTCTAAGTAGCATTCAAAGCAGAGGCTGATGTGCTCCTAAGGAAACTCAGTGATGAGTTTTACTGGAAATTATTAGCGGAGCATTCCTAATCATTTATGTATAGGCTCATCAGTTCCAGCTTTTAAGAGGTTTCAATCTTTTCATGAAGTGAGTGTGAAACAAGGATAGTAAGCAATCAGACTTTAGCAGCAGGATTCATACTTGCTGACATGCTTGCAAAATCTTTTCCTATTGTATTTTTTTATGAGGTTTGCATTTGAAGGCAGGTACTAGATAAAGTGGTGCATTTTTTTTTGCAAAGGTTTTTACCGAGTTTGGTAATATTCTTAAAGATTACCTAAACCAAGCAAATAATCTGGAGTTTATTTAAGTCCTTTTTTCCTTCCCTTTTTTTTCTTTTTTTTTTTTTTTTTTTTTTTTTTAACTACAGGCATTTCTGAATAGTGTAAAAAAAAAAAACAGGGACTGATGGATACAAGCCTAAGATGGAGTCTGAGTTCTCACATGCATCATTTCCAGGAAGGTCTTTCTGCCTCTCTCATTTCTGACACACCCAACACCTCAGTATGCCAAATTTAAAATTCAGAACTTGTGCTAAGTTTAGGTAAAAAAAAAAATCTGCTGTTGGTCTCTTCTAAGTTTAGAAAGTTTGAGTTGTCTCTATTTATTATATTTTTACATTCTTTTATTTTTTCCTTCTTCTGCCCCCCTGTCCCTCCAATTTTTCTTTCCAGCTCTTCTTTCTAGGATAAGAGCTTGTACTTCATAGCTCTTTAAAAGAGATAAGATTTTAAATTAAGTCAGACAGAGCCCCAGTTCCCTTGATAAACTAGAGATAGGGTTCCTATGGAGGAAATTCTCATCATCTCATCTCAATAAACCGGACATTTCTTTTATCTTTCTTTTTTTTTTCCTTCCCCTTTTTTTCTTTTTTTCTTGAATACTTTCTAAGGTACCATGCAGAATAACTTGGTTGTTTGGCAGAGGAGGCAAAACTGACTTTGGTAGTAAGACAAAAAGCAACTCAAAATTTGAGTTGATTACAAAAGAAAAATTTTTTTTCTAGGTTAGTATATACGCATCTATTATTCAGAATATCATTACCTATCTACTCTGAATCAGTAGTGGGGTTTGATAGGCTTGAATCTGAATAGGCTCTCTGGACTCAGCTTGGAAGTGGAAAATTCTTTGTCACCATGTGAAACCCAGGTTCCATCGCCCAACTTCTGTCTTGGATGAATTAATGAAACACAATCATCCACTTCATGGTTTAAAAACCAGGATTATCCCAATGACCCTGGTTTGTTCTGTTAGAGACAAGCTGGAGTCCAAATCCATAAAAAACCCGAGACCCTATTACAGCCTCCCATTTCCCCCTGATATCATGGAAGGTACCAGCATTTTTCTCTCATCATTAATGACCTATATCAAAGCATGGACAAATCCTGTAGTACCATAACAGATCTAGAAAGCCAAGTTTCTCTATATGCTCCAGATGTACTTATACAGCATTTTAAATTTTGTATTTATGCTTTCTCTAAATCTGTATTTTATACAAAAACACATTCAAGTTTTAAGGCAATTTAAGTATACTGCCACCTGATATAGTTATTTATTCTTATTTAGGACTTTAGACACACTGCAAAATAGTATTTGACATCATAACACTGGTGGATTTTACAAATTTTAACCATGATTGTGCACCTCTGCTTGGGCACTGCTACAGGGACCCCTGTTAGTGAGGAAATGGAAATAAATTTTAGCTCTGGATTTGTGGTTGTCCTGGATGCCTGCCTGTGCTGACTCACACGTGGATATATTATTGCCACTAGTGCTTAGCAATGAACAAGACATTGTTATATTTCAAATTTTCATATCTGAAATATCATTGCATGGTATTTTGGCAGGAGATGACCTTCCATTCACTGTAACTATCACAAAACCAAACAAGAATCTGGAAACAGTTAGATTTCACGACATAATTACCTTTATCTTTCTGATTAAATTAGTTGAGTGTGCTATTCAGAACTGATGAGAATGAATTCTTATAATTAATTTGAAATATTAGCCTTTGAGTATATAATTATATCAGCATACATGACAATGCTAGCCTGATGCTCAGTAGAAAACCTTGTGGAGAGAAGCATAGCTTAACAGCACAAAGAAATTAAAGGATTATGGTATTTCTAATGAAAAGACAGGTCATAGAACCCACTAAGAACATAAAGGAAATTTCAAAGGAGGGAAAATGAAACCTCCAAGAAAATCCTTTCTTTTCAAAATTTCTATTTTACCTATATATTTTTCAGAAATCAAAGAAACACATGCCAAAAAGCTGTTTTGTACAACATAGAATTAAACACTGGCCTTTAAATATCATCAAACTATGTAGCGCTTTCAAGTTTTTCCAGTAGATTGAATAAATGAAAGAGCTCTTTTCTGATAATGACTTTACTTCCAGTCACTGTATCTACCAGATTTTAAATAATGAAGACCTGCAGTGATAGCAGGTGACTCACCTAAATGGCTATGAAAGATATTAAAAGACCCAAAACATAAAAAAACCTATGAGTTTACAAGGAAACTGAACCCTTCGGACTTTTATTTAGCTGAAACACAAGAATAAAATCATAGCATCAGATAAGCTGGAAAAGCCCTTTAAGATCATTGAGTCAAACCGTTAACTCAGCACTGCCAAGTCCATCACTAAACCATGTCTCTAAGTAACACAACTACATGTCTTTAAATACCTCTAGGGATGGTAACTCCACTATTTGCCTAGGCAGTCTGTTCTAATGCCTGCTAACCCTTTTGCTGAGAAACTTTTTCTTAATATTCAGTCTAAGCCTCTGCTGGCTCAACTTTCCATTCCAGAGGCCATTTCCTCTCATTCCATCACTTGTTACCTGGGAGANGCTTGGATCCTCCTTCCAGCTTCCTCAGTACCCTCATGTGGCTCCCATCCACCCTCACAGACTTGTCAGTTTCTAAGTGATGGAACAGGTCACTGACCATTTTTCCTCTCCATTATGAGTGTTTGGTTCCATTTCCCATCCCTGTCTTTCAGCTTAGGGGGCTGCGTACCTACAGAACTTAGTATTAAAGACTGAGGCAAAGNACACTTCCATATCTTTCTTACAGTGAGGGGCCCAAAACTGAACAGCCTCACCAGGGCCAAGTACAGAGGGACAGTTGCAGCCCAGGTCCTGCTGGCCATGCTACTGCTGATACAGGGCAGGCTACCATTGACCTTCTTGGCCATCTTGGCACAGCTGGCTCATGTTCAGTCGCTGTTGACCAGCAGCCCCAGGTCCTTTTCTGCCAGGCGGCTGTCCAGCCACTCTGCCCCCAGCCTGTAGCACTGCCTGGGGGTGTAGTGATCCAAGTACACATTCCCTCGCTTGGCCTTGTAGAACCTCTTACCACTGGCCTCAGCCCACCCATTCAGCCTGTCCTGATCCCTCTGCACAGCTTTTCTACCCTCAGCAAGTCAACATTCCCATGCAACTTGGTGTTGTCTGCGAACTTACTGAGGGTGTACTTGATCCCCCTGTCCAGATCATCAATAAGGATGTTAAACAGGCCCTATACTAAGCCCTAGGGAACATGTCGTTGTGGCCAACTGCCAGCTGGACGTAACTCCATTCACCACTCCTCTCTAGTCCAGCCATACAGACAGCTCTTAACAGCAAAGAGTGCCCCTGTCCATGTCGTGGGCTGCCAGCTTTTCCAGGAGAATGTGGTGGGAGACAGTGTCGAAGGCTTTACTAAGGCCTAGGTAAACAACATCCACAGCCTTTCCCTCATCCACTAGGTGGATAATCCTGTCTTAGAAGGAGACCAGGTTTGTCAAGAACTGCCTTTAGTAAACCAATATGCTGACTGGGCCCGATCATGCAGGTTCAGAACATGCCATATGTCACTCAGGATGACATATGACCGTGACTCCTGACCTTCCTCAGCACTGGGGTCAAGCTGACAGGCCTGTAGTTGCTTGGATCCTCCTTCCAGCTTCCTCAGTACCCTCATGTGGCTCCCATCCACCCTCACAGACTTGTCAGTTTCTAAGTGATGGAACAGGTCACTGACCATTTTTCCTCTCCATTATGAGTGTTTGGTTCCATTTCCCATCCCTGTCTTTCAGCTTAGGGGGCTGCGTACCTACAGAACTTAGTATTAAAGACTGAGGCAAAGAAGATATGAAGAACTTCAGCCTTTTCTTCATCCTTTGTTACTATGTTTTCCTCTGCATCCAATAAAGGATGGAGATTCTCCTTACCCCTCCTTTTTTGTTGGACATGTATTTATAGAAGCATTTTTTGTTCTTTTTGGCAGTAGGAAGATTAAATTCTAGCTGGGCCTTGACCCTTCTAATCTTCTTTCTGCATAACCTCACATCATTGTAGGGCTCCTGAGTTGCCTGCCCCTTCTTNATAATCCTGTCTTAGAAGGAGACCAGGTTTGTCAAGAACTGCCTTTAGTAAACCAATATGCTGACTGGGCCCGATCATGCAGGTTCAGAACATGCCATATGTCACTCAGGATGACATATGACCGTGACTCCTGACCTTCCTCAGCACTGGGGTCAAGCTGACAGGCCTGTAGTTGCTTGGATCCTCCTTCCAGCTTCCTCAGTACCCTCATGTGGCTCCCATCCACCCTCACAGACTTGTCAGTTTCTAAGTGATGGAACAGGTCACTGACCATTTTTCCTCTCCATTATGAGTGTTTGGTTCCATTTCCCATCCCTGTCTTTCAGCTTAGGGGGCTGCGTACCTACAGAACTTAGTATTAAAGACTGAGGCAAAGAAGATATGAAGAACTTCAGCCTTTTCTTCATCCTTTGTTACTATGTTNGCTTTGGTTTGCAAATGCTTCTTGCTTCCACTTCTTTCTGCATAACCTCACATCATTGTAGGGCTCCTGAGTTGCCTGCCCCTTCTTACAAAGGTCATAAACTATTTTTTTCCCCCTAAGCTATGGCCAAAGCTCTCTGCTCAAACAAGACAGCCAGCTCATCTTTCAGCACATAGGGACAGACAACTCTTGCACCGTTAAGATTTCTTTCTTGGAGAATGTCTAGCCTTTCTGGACTCCTTTGCCATTCAGGACTGCCTCTCAAGGGACTCAGTCAATCAGTCTTCTAAACAGGCCGAAGTCTGCCCTCTGGAAGTACAAGATGGCAGTTCTATTGTCCCCTCTCCTTACTGCTTTGAAAACTAAAAACTATCATTTCATGGTTGCTGTGCTCAATACAGCCTCTGAAACAATTATTTCAAAATCAATTTTCAAGATTCAATTATTTCTTACGTTTTTAAGGTGTTTTCATCTTGTCACTAGTCATAAGCTATCAGAAAACAGCAAAAAAGTGACAATCACACAGGTTAAAACAAAATAACAAAAACTAAACAATAAATACTTTTGAGAGAAAGTAAGAATTTCATAGAACATCAAGTTTATTGCAAAAATGAACACCTGAGGCAGTATTTTCTTTAGCTGCATGAAATAGAGGATAATAGAAACAAGAAAAAAATTTCCAACAAAAATCAGCTAGGTCCCACCAAAAAAAAAAAGGATTACATAAATTTTAACAGAACCCAAGTGAACCAGCTTTAAGAGTTATGCATTGGCAGATGATAGAGTCAGAGATACCGAGGAAAACATCTGTAAAGAGAGAGATGACCTTAGAGATGGAGATACACCAGACAAAACAACACCTAATGCACTGAGTCTCAGCACCAGACCCTTATTTATCTACCTGCTTAAAATACACATCAGCCTTCCAGAAGATCCACTGCTCAAAGACCCCAGTGCCCTCAACAAAAATTGGTAGGCATTTCTGGGAAAGCACATGGCAGACATCTGACATTGCTTCTCTTCCGCAATTCCTGAGAATGGCTTTCTTCACTCATATCTATGTTTATATGCATATGTGTGCATATGTAAATCCCCTGCAGCAGTAATGCATGGCCTAGCACTGTAAAACTGACAAGCAGAAAAGTTTGAAATTTGTTTCTGCTTGGGTATGGACTGCACTAGAATGGCTTGGAAGACATTAGCAGTGGCAAAGGAAGTGATGGAAAGCTGCTAATGCTGCTCTGCATAACTTCTGCATTTGTAGCTGCATGACACAGCTTGTCTCCTTCACCTGGCCTTCCAAGGGATCACTAAACCCAGTCAATCATACTTGTCAATTTCAAAGAGTGCCAAAAGCTGGTACAGGAAATAGCAGCCCCACTGCTTTGCTTATAGCAAAGGTTTCAGTCTGTAGGTAGAACCACAGAACATCTGGTATGAAGGAGCATGCAGAAAATTTATAGAGCTGCCTAAAGTTTCAAAGTCAATGACTGCATATTAATATTAACAATATTTAGTTCTGAAATATTGCTGGGCATAAGTAGAAGAAAACAAAATTTATTTATATTGTTATCAATTGTTTATTTTAGCAGCATTTTTATCATTTTACTTCTACTACCAGGGAGTAGAAAACACCTAGCTTGTTCAAGTATACTTCAGACCTCCTTTTCTTTTGGAATTTCTTAGGCTTCCTCTAACCGTTCAGGTTTATGAAGGTGACTTAGAAGTCAATCTTTTCACTTCTGATTTGTGTCTCTACAGAAGACATCTCAACTTGCTTCCTGGAAACCACTTTTTAAAACCATCAGAGTCCGAGACAATTTTGTTCAGTTGCTGAATGCATCAATACTACCCTTTTCTTTCTCTGTCAGGCAGTGTCAGAGACACAACAGTGTCTCCCAACAGCAGCTGTGTAAGTGAATCTCCTCTCTCCCTCTACTGCTCCTTCATGTGGCACTGTGCAGCATGCTGGACATTGTGCAGCAAGACTGTGGCTGTACAGACACATTTAAGCATGGGGCTGCATTTGCCTCCACTACATGCTGCCATCTTCCAGGCATCCTCTTCTAGCTATGAGGGTCGGTTTTCTGCATATGAACCCTTCTTTTTGCACTATACCATCTCTTGTATTCCATGTGAAGGTCATTTTGGGAACAAAGTTGTTCTCCTCTTGATGGAAAAGTTAAAAAGTATAAAGTTAGAAAGTGTAAATATATAAAGGTGGTAACTTCTGCTTAAGCCCTTCTCCTAGGACACATGGGGAAAACAGAGTATGTATTATGAGGTAAATTT
>VYZQ01056781.1:37923-51837 GCA_013400655.1 Mystacornis crossleyi
CTCAAAACTTTCTTACCCTAAAGATGCTTGTAGTAGAAAACTAACAAAGATATCTTAGTAGATCTAAATGTGATACAGATACTAGAATTTCCCATTTATGTGTGATTTTCTGTGTATGCAAAATGGGTGATGTCCACTTTTAAAATCCTTTCCAGTCTTATTAGTGGTTTGTTCTATTATTAAGGGTGGTCTCATTCTATTTTTCTAGAAACTAACATGACACTACACTTATTCCAGGCAAAATACTACAGCATATTTTAAAATATATATATATATGNTTGTCATTAAAATTGCAACATTAATATCATCTTTTTTTTTTTTTAATTGGAGGAGATTAAATCAATTGATTTTGTTTGCTGTGGGAATTTAGAGGCCGTTTAAATATTTAAGTTTAAAGGTTGAATGTCCCATGCTCTTGAATAGTTGGCAAAAAAATTTTGTGGGTTTCTACCTTCTCTCGGTTTACACATGTTCTCTGATTGGGGCAGAAGACAAAAAATCCTTATCACTGACATCTGCTTTCTGTACCACTCATTTAGTAGATCCCTCTGTGATTCTGTCTCCCCCTAACAGCTGGAGACTTGACTTCCTCTGTCTACACATACATACTTTCTAGGGAGCACTGCATGTACTGTCTGAAATAAATAGTTTGGAATATTATTTTACACCAATGAATTCCGGGATTCATTGGTGTAAAAACTAAGCAGTTGCTTCAGATGCTCTTTCAGACTCAGTGGAAAAAAAAGTAGGAGATTAACTTTTGCTTCACGTTTCTGCTTCTTCAGGCTATAGACAAAGTAAACTGCATCGCAACTATTGGGACCACTACCCTAGATGTTGTATTTGACTTCTCAGCATCTCTGGTCTAATACATAGATATGATTTCAAAATTCTGCTGCTGCTCCTTCTTTAGTTTCTACAGAATGCATCCTTTTTCCAATCTTTTTACAATTCATGCCACATTATCCTCTCTGGTCTCCTATACACACATACTATATATCTCTTCATCTCACAAATTGCTGCTCCTAAATTCTAGTTTGTTGTCCAGTCTTTTGATCCTATTTTTACTTGCTGAATGATATAATACCATATCAAACTTAAGTTTTTAACTACTATTTTCAATACCCACTTTCCAAATTATTGTGTTCCAAAATTCATCCTGCTTCTCATGCTTCATTTATTCTGACAGTGTTCCGAAGAGTCTAGATAGTAGCAGAAAAAAATATACACAGTTTCCTACATAAAGGAAGGTACCTTAAACATGCCCTTTGAACACCCTATGCTGCTGAAATTTAAGTGTTTTTTGGAGAGTGACTTCTACAATGATTTGTCCTTTAGTAAGCTGTGCAGGTGTGTAAACATGCAAGTCATACGCTTTTCATTTCACCTCTTCTCGGACTGTTTGTTATACTTAGCTGATGCATGAGTCTGAGCATGATCCTGTCCTCATACGGCTTTGAAATGGGTAGCCAGTGGGCAGCCTACCAAGGAACACTGGTGCTAACAACACCTTGCCCTAGCTGGTGCTAGGAGAGCTATGATCTGGGAGCATTCCTCATTTGAAGGTAACATTCACATTGTTAGGTAGGATATTCCATGGATGGCATTCACTGGGAAAATACAATGTCATTGGTAATGTTGCTAGGTACTGGCTCCAGAAGCTCAGTTTGAGCTTTTATTCTTTCCATTTTCATCATACTCATGTTCCTCACAGAGGTGGGCAGAGAGGCCAAGTGATGTTAAGAGAAGCAATGTTTAGCATATTGACCCACTGTACTGATTCAAACGCCATTGTAGAGTTAAATGCTGCACACAGGCCAGGCTGTACAGAATTCTTTTAGATTAAGTTTGAGTTTTAGAAGGATTATTGTGTTTATTGATCTGTTGGAGCTTGGACTTTTGGTCAAATTTTCTTTGATCTTGGTATTGTTAAAACATAGAGCTCAAAAACTATCTGATCTCTATGTGACTATACCAATAAAACAAATTAACTCCATTACAGACTCCATAATTATTAATGGTGTTGTCTTTTCAGTAATAGCACAATTTAAACTTCATTTTAAATTATGTTGTAGGAGTTCAAGGGAAACAGCAAAGCGAGTAAAGATCACATTAAGCCTCTTGTTTCAATGTGTGAGAAGCATCATTTAAATTTTTCAAGTCAAGTCTTGGCATTAGCTAAGGAGAACTTGGCTCTGCTCAAAGGAACAGACTTCTGTCAATGTCAAGAACAATCCTAAAGAGTAAAAACATTGAACACAGAAGGCTGCACTGAACCTCTGGGTTAGAAACAAACAGTGAGCAAAGATTAACATCTATCTGAGCTTTTCTTTTGTTTTCACCGTTGAAGACGTATTAACATGTATGCCATGACTTCATGTTGCTATGTACTCCTTCAGTGGAACAGAAGAGTAACAGAAAAAAAATGGAAATCCAAGTACATTTTAAATTGAACTTGTGTCTCTGTAGAGAAATCAAAGTATCTATTTTTTAATATAAATCTTGGAAAATCTCTGCTGTACAAGTCACAGTCAGACTGTAATTAACTGTTCAGAAGATTTTGCCAATTCCATAATTTCTCATGTCCTAATTGTGAAGTTCAAAGTACAATTTAGGTGAGAGTGTTACAGCTTTGACTCTAGGAGGAGAGCAGAAAATACAAGATTGTCAGTAAATTTTAAACAGGAAGACAAAAGTTTTTTGTACACTCATCTATGACATGGATGTTTGTGAAAAGTACTGAATTAGAGAATAAAGTTCTCTCCAGAGGGCACTGGGAACACAGTGTAACTGTCTGAGCATCCCCACATAGCCTCAGCAACCCCAATTTGAATGACTGCTTCAATTAAGAAAGCAGATGGTCATTTCTCCATGGTTTACTTCCTACTGGTGCTAGTGCTAAATGAGGCAGGTTTTAACTGTAGTTATGTGGTAGAGAAATGGAAATACTAAACTTTATTGCCAAACATATCCTCTTGTAAAAGTAATACTGCTACTGAAAGTTAGTTGCTTCTGTTGTTTAAAAAATTAATGGTTATACTCTGTGCTTTTGAAGTAGCTAGTTACTAACGGAGTACTCGCAGCTAATTCTTGGAAGCCTGGCTAGTCATACACTGCTGGCTTTAGTCCTTGTTTCCAGCTCCTACGTCACATGAAAGACAACTAAAAATACATTAAATACTTCTCCATACAAGCAAGTTAAAAAAAATGCTGCAATAATGTTATGTGCTGAACGTAAAAGTGTTGTGTGCAAAGTTATGAAGAGAAGCAAAGGAAATAAAAAGAGATTACAATCTTTCTGCTAAAGTATGGTCTGTGACACAGCAAGAGAAAGCCCTGACAAGGTTTAATTTCAGAATTTCAGCATGTTTTGGATATTCCAAAACTGTATCAGATATTCAAGGTCAATCACAGATCTAACCAATGTTTTTTGTTACTGTCTGGCCTATGCTTATCCACCTCGCTAAAATGAAAACCCGTATGCCAAGGAAATAATGTAAAGACAGTTATGCTGAGTGTCCATACTAATAAAAGAATAATAGCAGAATAACAGTAATAGATGCTTCTTAGATGCTAAATGGTTTATGTGGACATTTAATAGACTAAAGGTGCTACCATATAAGGCTGGAGGGTGTACTTTATTGGAAACACAAATAAAACGTGCAAACACAAATTAAAGAAATACATAAACTGTAAGGCTGGAGTTAACTGCAGTTTCTGAAGTTGCTTGCCTGCCTACTGACAACAGTAAGTTTATACAGATTTGCATTATATTGAAGGTTTCTCTCACACTTCTTTCATATTCCTGATTTTTATTTATACTGTAGGCTCACTGTGACTACCAGTGTAGGATTGGGGGTGTTTTTTTATAGCCTTATTGTTCCCTCAGCTGAGACATCTGTACACTTTTGATAAGAGTAATTCTTATTAAGAACTCAACTTGCAAAATGTATTATGTTGCGGGGCACTAGTATCAAGGATTACTCACCTTAGACCAGTCTCCCATTCTCCAGATGTAGCATTTGGAGTAGTCCTCACAGTCCTCTGCCTCTTTAGGTCTTGTGGACAAAACACATTTCTTGCGTGGATTGGTGCACCTCACAGTCCGGTGCCGTACTCCCTTACCACACTTTACAGAGCACTGTTGGAAAAAAATGTTTTTCATATTTCTACAAAATTCACTTACTCCATTTCATCCTCTTCTATATGACTTGTGCCAGGCCAACATAAATATTTCACAGCTTCAGTGATCTCCTGACTGCCAACTTTCAATTGCATCAACATTAGATATATTAAAAAATAAAAACTGAACAAAAATTCCTTATGGGACAAAATGATAATCGATTCATTTTTACCTAAAATTAGATCAAAACTTAAGGAAAAAATAGGCTTTTAAATAAGAAAATATCTGAAAAGTTACGATTAAATGGATGCAAAATGTTATACTAAAAATATTAGGCAATCTTTCTTCTTCAAATGAAAAGAAATACAATGAAAGAAAATCAAAATAATGTTCATAGGAATAAGATATGAAGCAACTTTGGAAAAGCTCTCTTAGTGTCCAACAGGTCTTTTTTGGGAGGGGGAAAAAAAATGTAGAATGGAAAAGTAAATATTCCAAAACTATGCAAGAATCCAAACTGAACTTGAAAATTCAAAGTCACTATATGGATATAGCATGCGAAAACTCTTTTCAAGTTGCTCAAAAGGTCCTAATCTATGTTTTTTTTCCACCATTCCCACTTACACTGCCAAAAATGATGCCATTTCCTTCTCAAAACATTATCACTGCTTTTGATCATCCCACTGCTTGCAGTTCAAAACTCTCCTTTGCCAAGCTGATTATAACCGCAGGAAGCAGTAGTGGCTGGCTTCCTACATAATGGTGGTGGTAGGAATGGCCATGGAAAATACCTCGCTCTTCAAAAAATATTGCTTCCAACAAAAACATGCTCACTCATTTCTCATCTCTGAAGTAAACCAAACTGGCTAAACAATCCATGTATTTCTTTTTCTCACCTCTGTAAATGGATGCCTTTCTTCTGACAACCAGCCCTCACATTATAAAACTGTGTACCACACCTGAAACTGCTGCTATTTACATCTCCTATCTCTACCTTAGCATCTGCTTTTCATCTTTGAAAAGATTCCCTATTTTTTTGCTCTTTCTTGCTTGGGGATCAAGGGGTTCTGCTGAGTAGAGCAATCCAAAGAAGGGACTACACCCCCATGCAGAAACTGCTGTTTGTATTTTGATCATGGATGGATCCACAGCACAGCTTTTAGTATGGGAGGCAATCAGAATTGCCTCTACTTTTCCAAGGAAGGAAAAGTTCCAGATAACCCTTTCATCTTGTCCAGGTGGCACTGAGAACAACACTCTTCTTCCTCCATGGTCAGTTAATTTGAGAAGAAATCAAAGTTCAAGAAAACCTAATGGACAAGCACATTTAAAGATCTTAAATTAATAAAAGTTTTTGAACAATAATTACATTTTACAGCAGTCCTTCAGGATGCAACATATGTGAAATTGTGTTACTTACAAGCCCGTTTGGCTACTGTTGTTGCTTTGGAAAAAGAGCATAGAAGGAAGAGGAAGGGAAGAAAATGTCTTTCTTTGCCAGAAGCTCCCCTCAAAGCCTCTCTGAAGCACGATGGCATCAACCATCAGCTGATCAATATCCCTTGGTACAAAAGTACAACCCAGATGTTTCCACTCTGAACCCAAGGTCTTGTGCCATAATTCTTTTTGCCCCTAGTTACCCACTACTACAGTCAGGACATACTTGATTATACGTGCTTGAGAACTGGCCAGAAGAAACTGTTCCATGACATTAACTAGGTAAAATGTAGTAGTTCTACACAGCTGGTTTCCCCAGTCCCTGAACCCTTTGCCAGATCATTGCATGAGGACCATGAAAATCATTAGGTTGAGCTGCGCCACTTGATGCTGAAAAAAACCTTATTTCCAAAAAATGCTAAGGCACAAATAACCACTATGGAGTATTTGTACAAATAAACGCAGCACCTCGGACCAGACTCCTGCCTCCCACACAGTCATGCAGTCCTGGCCTTCACAGCGCTGTGCAGAAGCAGGCTTTGGCCCCAGACAATCCCTCTCCCTAGCTCTGATCAGGGTCCCATTTCTGAGCTGCTGTGTGCAGGCTACTTGTCTGTTCTGAGTCCCTTTTCCACATGTCCTTGAACATGGTGTCCATTCTGTCATCATCCATCTGCAAAGAAACACAGGCAACGCAGTAATAAGAAATCAGGAAAGGAAAAATTTCATCACATTATCTTACTCTCTTGCTCATCAGTGTATACACCCAAGAAACTCTTGCATATTTTCAACCTCCATTTACTGTCATTTTGCTGATGGAGTATTTATTAATCTAACATAGATTACATTAAGTATGCTACTAATGTACATATAAATTCCTTCCGCAGTCCACTATCCCTATGTTTTCAAAGTTCTTTTCTCTAATTATAATTCCAATTAGAAAACTTCCAAAATTATGTATGTTTTAAAGATGACAGATCCTTGATCAGCCTGCCTGTTCTTCTCTGTATGTCTATCTATGTCAAGTGTATGCCATGCATGTAAAGTCCAGCATTCCTTGAAAATACTCTGTTGCAAGAAAGACTCACTCAAGTGTGAAAGATTCATTGCTCTGGAAAAAGCACAAAAGCCCACAACTCTTTACGTTCTTCAGAGTCAGGCCTAACTCAAGGTGCATGGTTTAAATCACAGCAGCAAGGAAGGCTGATACAGTTGGCAAAGCCCACATACCTGGAGAGCAATCATTCTAGAACATAATTTTCCCCAGATGGTCTGTAGATCCAGATTATGGCTGTGTGCCCTTAAAAATCAAACAGTTCTGCTCCTTATGCAGTACACAAGTGTGTTCAAGGAGACTTAGTTTGCAAGGAGAGTTCTTCGGAAACTGAGATTTAATAAATTTGTTTCAACCTTCTGTCATGTATTTGTAGCAAGAAAATAAAACAATTAACTAAGGGGTTTTTTTGTTATCTGTCCAGATATATAATTGAAAAATCATAGCCTGTCAAGATAATGAAATAGACTTTAAAATATTTCTTTGAATGCCAATAGCAAATAAGTAGTTATGTAAGTGTATGCTTTAGTAATATTTCTGTTGAAAGCTAATAATATTTTGTAATGATCACTTACAGTGTATTAAAAAGTGGATCATTAAGGACCATAAAATCTTTCTACATTCCTCAGCACAGCATTTCTGAGTATCACTTAGCAATACTTTAAAATTTCCCCTTAATAAGCTGGAAAAAACACAGAATGTTGAAAATTTATGGTAGACAATGCCTCAGAAAAAGATAAAATTATTCCATTTCTATCCATTAAGTGAACAGTGATGTTAATAAAATAAAACAAAGGTCTTTTCAAATATGTATACGATGAAATATAAGTAATCTGTCCAAAGGGTAATGCCCTAGTTTGGGAAAGTCCAAATGTCAGTGGTTTTGTCTTACTTAAAATGTATCGTACTTTGCGTTTTATCAGTTTCAGTGCATCCTTTCCAAGAAAGCTATGCCTTCTAGTTCACTTTACATACTTTCTTCAGCAGTATTTGCATTTAATTTATTTTGCATTGTTTTGTTTAAAAATGCCATCTACCTGTCCTCCAGATGACTGCAGTAGACTGATCCCAGTGCTTACTCCTGGGGATGCTAGCCAGCTCTTGCTAGCTGCTCTCCTGTCCCTGAAAGCTGTGGACTTGCTCTAACTTGCTTTAAACAAGTCCACACAATTCTTGAGGACTTCCTCAAATCATAATTCTTAGCTACCAAATGGAACCACTCTGAAATGGGCCACTGTGCTGTCCTCGTCAGCCAGGGCAAGGAGCAGGCCGCCAGTTCAGCTGCAGGGACACCAGTGGGTCGAGGGCCTTTGCTTGGCACAGGCTGCACGCCGAGCTGCCTCCTGCCTCTTCCAGTGTTCCGCCATCAGAGTCTAGTTCAGCCTCTTCATTGATCCACATACAAGGCTGAGAGGGAAGAGAGGAGCAAGGGGCAGGCTCTCTATACTTCAAGTTGCATAAATGTAGAAACAGTGATTAACACTGCTTATTCATTTATTTACTATTCGGTGTACCCAGAGTTTATCAAGAGCTTTAAAGAAGCAAAGCCTTGATTGAAAAAAAAAACACTAAAATATATCATTAATTAAGAGCATGGGATTAAATCCCATATATATTTTTATATACACAACATTTAAATTTTAGTTTCGTAGCACGGATCAGTCTGTGAGAACAGTTCCTGAGGAAAGTAATGAAATGCTTTATTGAATAAGAATTGATTTAGGCATGGTGCTTGAGGACGCTCATTACAACTCAGGAGAAACAACTTCCAGTGGTTCTGTTTTCCCTACATTTTGCATTATAACATTTTGGATGAATGTATTAACTGCACGTTCATTACCAGAAGCAGTCCACTGTAAGATTTTTACATCTAGATATTACAGTTTACTTTAACCAAATCACTATTACCTGGTCTGGCAGGGCTGTTCATTGCACTTGCGTATCTGTGGTTCAGGTTTTGTTAAATATTTGCACTTCTTGTTGTCCACAAGACTGATATTCTTGTTCATAATCTTTGTGCAAGAGACTGTTGTCTTTCTTTCACCTAGTGAAAAAAGAACCAGGTATGTGAGGAAACCAGCAATATGCAACTTTGTTAAAGGAAGGACACAGACACAGCTACTTCATATACAGTTTGGCTAAAAGAACTGCAAAACCAGTATAAGAAATTCAAAGCTAGCAGGGAGCCTGAAAGAAATCCTACAGTTTATAGGGAAAATTGTGAGTTTCTAACCTAGTCTTTGCATACCACCATCAACAGAGTTTTTCTGCTTTACTCCTACAAGTAGTTATAGGCTAAACCCTTACTCTTACTGGATTTATTTTCTTTCTCAATTGCTGAAATCCCAGCACTGAGCAACGCTTGCAGAAAATTACAAAGAAAATTATGATTGTTAATTACTACATAAAATGAGGAAAGAAATGACAAATTGTGGCAGGCACTCAGATAAAGGGAACCAGCACATGCATCTTTCAGTGGGGAGCCTGCACTATTTCCCATGAACTAAAGAGGCCTGATGACCTGATCTGCAGGGTAACCACTTGTGAAGCTGGGTACGGTTGCAGAGATCCAGTGCATGCTCTGTCCTGATGGGTGCCCTGGAGCCTGGTGTCTCTTGAACATGGAAGCTTTGGAAATTAGAATTTAATGTAATACCAACGACAAGCAGCAACTTGTAATTAGACTGGAGCCTAAATTTTAGAAAACTAGAAATCCTTGAATTCAGAATTTCAGTTAGTAGAAAATAGGCTCATAACCTTTTGTTCCTATAGTTACTTGTTAACACTCTATCTGGAAGTTTACTGGCAAAGGGGCTGTGTGTATGAGCAGGGCAGGCTTAAGCATGAATGCTCACCAGAGGTCAAAAATGAGCCTGTGGATGGAGCAGTTAAGTTAAAAATGCACATTATGTGCCTGACCGCAGCTGACATTCTACACAGTGCTTGTGTACGTGAGAGCACATGCAACTAATCTATCATATCACAGCACTTGAAATGTTTGACAATTCTTTCTGCACTTATATATACATCTGTGCATTCATATTCTCTTCCACATGAAAAAAGCTTTTCTGCAACACGGGAGGTCACAGACCCGTTACATATATAAACACACACAAAACCACACTGCTTCGTCAATAGTTTCATCCTGACGTACACTTTAAGCATTTAAGCAAAACTGTTGATAATTGTTATATTATTTATTCAGATTAATCAAAACATTGATGCTAAATTTTAATCAAAAATAGTTAGACAGGGTAAAAGCTGCAGTATTTTAATTTCATTATTGCTTGATATTTAGGCCAGAAACTAAGAGAAGAGTGAAAATAGTTTTGTCTAAAGTAAGAAAAATCTTCCAATAGTATTTCAGAATATTTGCATTAAGAGTATCTTCTATGGAACTTTGTACTAACTCAGCTATTTTAGACAATAACATAAAATGAAGGCCAGTTCCAACAGAAAAAAAGATAAACATTAGAGTAAAACATTTAAATATTTATTTAAGTATTAATGTAGAATAAATTACTGACATAATGCATTTTAAGATTTCTGTACATGATAGGTAACTTTAGAAATATTTGGGGCAATAATGACAGATCGTAGTAGCATTAAAAGAATTCTAAAAAACCATCAGGAAACTGTAAAAAGTGTGAATTCACAAGTAAACAGGAGTGCACTTTTAAGAATCAGAGGATGCTACTAGCACCATGTACAAAATACCTTCTAGGGAAGAAGCTTTCTTACCAAACCACAAAAAGCATGTTTATGGAAACTACAGCAATGTTTCATGACACCAGGATTGCTCCCAGAGTCAGAGGAGCTAGAACACTGTGTTCCTTATGCTGCTGTTATGAGAAAGAAAAGCATTTCCAGGCTTTTCCTATTCAATCACAACGTGCATGGCAGTTTTCACTGTTGATCAGTGCAACCATGACTGTCAAGGTTGTAAGCATGAAAGGCATGTATCAAAAATCAGGACAGTGTTCACGGGCTAAGTAATTGCACAAGGTATGAACACTGCACACTGCATTCATTTAAAAAAAAAAAACCCTCTCTGAAGAGTTTTTTCAGTGTAATTACCATTTTAAATAACATCTTCTAGAAAACAGTTTTAAAGATTTTTTTTTACATCAATACTGTTCATATTCCAATATTTGTTTTCAGAATCATATTTTGTTCTTCCAAAATCACATTTTTTATGGTTAATAAACATAGGAAAAATATCACATAAGCATACTAATATCTGCTGTTGTAATATTTGTTCCATATGTTTCTGGATCATCCTCAACTCATGTTACTAACTGTACTTATTTGATCTGAGACTGGGATTCAGCTTTTCTGTGGTTTGAAATGTCTCTTACAGATCATTTATCTTCAGTAGTTCCAAATACAGAGTGGAATGCACTTTCTATTCTTGTTCTAGCTGTTGCACTTGTATTTCTTCTTGGAAACTGTGTCCTGAATTTGCTTGTTAGTCTAGATTTTGTTCCTTCATTACCATCTTTGGCTACTTTTTATATTTAGTCTGAATCATTTCCTAGAGTTATCACAGCTTTTTAAATGCATTTAGGAAGCACAAGACTGATGTATGTCCACATTGTATGAAATAATAAAAGCCACAGTGAGGATATTAGTATTAAATATACAACACTGACCATCAGAATTGTAAATATATATAAACACACAGTGTTTATACATATAGGTGCATATTGCATACACACATTTGCACTGTGTATATACATGCATATTGTATACACATATTCATTTTTGATATATGTGTCTCTGTGTGTGTGTGTACGTTTGTCTTTTTTTTTACCTCCTCCACATACAGCATCACAGTCCTCCCAGGTAGAATGTGTCCACATGAAAAGGGGCTCTGGTACTTTAGAGCTCTGATTTTCAGGGAGAGGATCCAGTGGGATTGTGTACTCATAATGTAAACCATAGCTCTGGTCATGGAAGAGCAGCACCTGCAAGACACAAAGAAGGAAAACCTTCCTACATACATAGACACTATGGAAGACAAACTCCAAACTGCAAGGAGATAATCTTGAGAAGTACAATACAGTGACTTGATGCTCTATTTCCTTTCAGCTCTCCTAATGGATTTGCTGGAAGAAATTAATTAGAGTATCCAAATCAAGCCAATTGGAAAAAATATTTTGCTTGACAAAGAAAATTCCTTTAATTTAAAGGATTTGAATTCTGAAGTATTCCCCCATCATCTCTTCCTCTTTCTTTATGGTGGCTACTAACTTTTCCTCCCCTACACTGAAATGCATCAAAATTTGATTTTTTCATGGAGAACCTGGTGACTGCAATTCTGAAATGGTGATGTTGTGCTACAGTCAGCCAGGATTAAAACCATCTGCAGTTAATTTCAATCTCTCTCCTTAGCTGGCACATCAGCTTTTTATGACATTTGTAGGAATTGTGAGACCTTCAATCCTGCCTCAACAACGTAAAGATTGTTCTTGGATTTAAATGGATTTTTTTACAAGCAGGCTGAGAGAACTCTCTCTCTCTCCTCACCACCACCCACCCCAACCTTCCCACTTTCATAGAGATATATATATATATATGTAAACACAAAAGCAGGTATATCTTACATAGATCTTATTATCTTGAGGCGTCTTGAAAAAATATTAGTTACTATGCTAAAACATAGGAATAAAGTAACAAACCCTAATTGTCATACCAGTAAATGTAAAGGTGATGTTGTGGGACCTTTGGCTGATATTTTCTCCCAGAGACCTCTCCGAACATAATGCACTGTGGTCCCAGCAATATTGAATGTTCCAGAATGCTCTATCTTCCAATCACTATTGATTGACTGTTTTCCAGCATCCCGAAGAGCTGCAAAATATATGAAAAAAGCCCAATATAAAAGGTGCCTGTTCAGTAGTGATTTTCTTCTTCTCTCACTTCCTATTTGGATAATTTAATAAGTAGGTGAAATTCACCTACCTCTGATTGCAAAGATATTTATGGATCCTACCATACATGAACTTCAATTGGTATATGCTTCAGAAACACCTTCTGGAGGGAATGCCTGGCAAAACCGTGTTTAACATTACTTGAAGTTAACAAGAGTGTTTTAATGCCTAAAAAGACTGACAGGCTCCCACATAATTCATAATTTGAACACTGAAATAATTCAAGGCAAAGGGAACTATTCTCTATTCCTAGGGTGGTCATTTCTATAATCCATAAAAGCAGGGGAAACACAATTTTCACAAGAGACTTCAAGATTTGTGGAACTAGGCTAAAACTTAAAAAAAGGAAAAATCTAGTTCAGAATTCTTTCCTCTCTAATAACTACACTTTCTTTTTCTGCACCTTAGAATGTGATAAGACTGTATACACTTTCACCACGTAACTGGGTACATCTAACAAGTAGGAAAAGCTTGTTCTTTTTGGCTAAATCTTTTCTCATGCTGACCTAATTTATATTTAAAAACATGATCAAGCCAGGTAAGATATATTTCATAAACTGAGAACAAAGGATTTTACATTGGTTTTCTATAGTAAATGGAATAGATACTTTTGTGAATTATTTATAATTTTTTTTTTGTTTACTTTATTTATTGTATTTTGTTCCAATCAGTTCTGAATGTGAAGTAGAATACACTTGAAGTCACCTTCTGGACAAGAAGTTTTACACATTTGTCTTCATTGAAATTGCATGTTTGGCACCAGATCGTTGTAAGAGAACCTCCACGTGTTCCAAAATTTCCCTTTTTAAAGTTGTAAGTTAATGTGAGTCACTCCTGTAATCATGTCCTCTCCTCTTCATATTTATACTGTTATGTTTTGTTTCTATGGGAAACAATGGCAACAGGCCTATGGACTGGCAGGAATCCAATTGAATAAGACACCACTGATGTGTACCGCTGCAGCACTATGTAATAAATGTTAAGACTATAAAATCCATTAACACTGTATAACAGTCTTGTTCTAAAAATTGTGATTTTACAAGATTTAAAAATTTGTATTTTAGGTTTAAACATTCAATTGTTAATGGTAATTAAGCTCTATTTAGCATTCAAACTGTAGGAGCTAATCCTCTTCTCAGTGGAGAAATTAAAAAAATGTACTTGAACGTGCCAAGGTCCAGCCGGGTCATGTTGCTCAGATGGAGCAGCATCCTCTCCCCAGAGAGCAGCAGAAATCATTCTGTCTGGTCTTTAAAATGAACGTGTGTGCCACAGCTTGCAGACATGTGCAGGAAACTGGAAATCCAGCTCCAGAATACAAAAATGTGCCAGATCTTGAATTTTCTGGTTTCAGATTCCTCATGTGA
>VYZQ01056782.1:2660-22009 GCA_013400655.1 Mystacornis crossleyi
CATTTAAGTGAGAGAGGCATAAATCCATCTAAAACAAGACAGTGTGAATAAGATTTATACATTTTAATCCCCATTATCTCTGTGATCAGGGTAATGTTTGTAGCATGCAATGGAATGGCACAGTCCCATAGAAAATATGGAAGCATTTCAAAAAGTAATTCCAGTAAAAGCAATTGATTTCTGATGTGTTAAAAGGATCTTCATGTCCCCTGTTATTTGCAAAATTAATGTACTTACTATGTTAATTTGAGAGATTTGCAACACTTCAGCAGCTTTTATGAACTATGATTTAAATGAGTGTTGGAATTACCAACGTGGAGACAATAAATTCTAGGCAGTAAGTAAAGTGCCTTGTAATGAGGGACCTAAATGTCTGCTTCAGAAGCACATGGAAGTACATTTCAGCTCAAGCTGCTGTTGATCTGTCAGCTATGCATGATATTTTTAAATGTGCTCTTGTCTTTAAGAGAGGTCACTAAGTTTTCTGCTTGTGAGTCTCTTCCCTTCTCTGTCTCTGCTTGATGCAATTACAGTGATGTAAGAAGAGTCTGGATCCCACCACACAAAAAGGGGGAAATCACTTGCTTTCATCCTAATGCTAAAGTAAGGAGATGCAAAAAACCAAAAAAACCCCCACCCTTTCAAATTTATCAATCCTTTCTCTGGTCGTTTCCTGTGGCAACACATCATTGAGACACAACAAATATCCACGGTGATTATAAAGTCAAACTATAGCCTTTAATCTCAATTAAACTAGTCCTTAGGTTCCTGCACATGCAAACCAAAAATAGAAATTCTTCACTTCAGAGTTCAGACTTGCTTGCCTATCAAGACAGTAAATAATGAGAACTTCACATAAAAAGTACTGAAAGAACTTTTCTTTACTACTCCAAGCTCACTGACAATGTTAAAATATTGCACCTTGCTTTGGATTCTAACCTTTTAAAATTATTTTAGAATTAAAATTATTTTAGAATTAAAATACAAGTGAAAACAAGCAGGTAGGAAGTGAGAATCATGTTTTGTTTGCTTTTCTGGATCTAGTAGATTTGTCACTAACTTTTAATAGAACAGCAAACACTAGCAGCATTAGGACAATATAGCATGACCTTCTCTACTATTGGATTTTAAAAAGCCCTGAAACAGAACCAACCCAGACTTTACTTAGTGAGAATTGATCTACATCATGGTAGTTTGGTTTCCAGTTCAACAAACAGAAATATATCATATGTTGTTCTGGTTCAATGAAAGCTCATGCTCATCCACTGAGCACTCAATACCCTGGAAAATTTGCATGTCCTATAGATTCTGTTCATTACTATGGTTAATTAAAATGATGAGAATTTGCTATTGATCGAATTATGAAACCTATGCATAATTTGGGGTGCATATGGAACAAAATGTGGTGGGTGCATTGTTATGCCTTTCAAAGTCATGCCTGTTGTCTTACAAGTTAGACGAGGATTTATGGGAATCCCTCTTTCACTGACAGTATTTGACATACAGACACTAAAGTAAATGCAAAGGTTCCATTTCCCCAGTTAAGCTAGAGGGTGCTGTGCCTGGAAGACCAGCCAAGCAAGAGGGGGGTGGCAGGGTGAATGAAGAAAGAGCATGCAGTGCATGCACCACTGCATGTGCTCCAGAAGTAGGAACTGATGCAGAGAGGAAACTCTCTGGAGATTTGACAATGAACAGTTACTCAAAACGCTGCAGCTCCAGTGAGGACAGCTTTGAGTTACAGGGTAGCAGAAGGTCAGAAGCTAAAAGCTTTGTTAAAAGCAAAAATAAGGATGAAGGCTATCGACCCCATCAATCAAAGCACTGTCAGAAAGGGGGTGAAAAAACTCATGGACTGGAACACTCTTCTATATATCCAGCAGAAGTGGGAAACGCAAGCCAAAAGCTCCAGAGGCAGAAGAAGGTTCACAAGAAAAGCAGTTCCTCTACATCTGATTTGAGCTTGGTGAGTCAAGGATCATCAAGTTCATTGTCTGTTGTGGAAGAAAAAATAGAAGCTAAACTCAAATTCTCTCAATTTATTAATGAAGTTACTTTCAGAGTGCTTGATCCCATGAGCCTGAGGGCATACCGAGCTGCTAAACTGAAAAATACCTTTCCATCCAGTGTGAGAAGCTTAGATGATTTTCATATTAAGAGAAAGTCTCCTGAAAACTGGAAAGAAAACATTCTAGATGGGAAGACCCATGAAGAAGTAGACTTAGAGACTCTGAGAAGTGATGACATCGTGGCTGGAGCACGAACACACAAATTAGAGAAATCGTTGTCCCTGGATACAAGTCCCTCTTTCAGGTCATTTGATAATGGTGTCTCATGCAGAACAAGATCTGGCTTGCCAGTAGAAATTATGATTTCTCAAAGCAAAGGAATGCCAGCCACAAAATCTGCGTCTCTTCCTAGAAGTACAAGCATGGTGAGCTCTCTCGAATACATTCTTTGGGTGATATATGACAAGTACTTATGCGTTAGCGTGACTATTTGAAAAGTGTTTCTGTCTTCCTGGGTGGGCTCTTACCATGTAAACAAACTTTTCTCCAGGGTGGGAACAACTGTGGAATGTTTATTTTTAGTAGCTCAAGAAACCAGCTGTAGAAGGTATGGGAGGAAGGAAAAACAGAATACAGTTCTCTAGTCCTTTTAGTTTGGTGTCGTAGAAGATGGCTTTACAAGATCAAACAAGAAGGTTATTCCTGCACTGCAAGGAACCATATGTANGTTGCTACTGTTTGTGTGTCTGGAATTAATACATATAAATTTATAATTTATTTTTTGATGTGCTAAAAAAACCCCAAGCAACCACAAAACCTTAAGAATTTTAAAAAAAGGAAAAAAATAAAAAATACTGAAGCTTTCTTGTATGGTTTGGTAAAAAAATTTTATGTTTTTAATTTTTTCTTATGAGATTCTTGGTTTTGTTGAGGAAGAGGTATTTATGCCTATGAGAGAGGGCAAAGGGAAATTTTTGTCTGCTAGCATGGCACGGTCTGAAATCCTGAACTGCCAAACCTTGAACTGATATATTATGTTAGCATCTCTCTAGAGTAGTATTTGCAATTCCACTAAAACAATAAAGATCCAGAAATTATTGCTTAAGACTATACAGTACATATACACAGACGTTGCTAAACTGGGAGCTATTACAACGGCATTATTCTTTTAAAAGTCTATTCAAGTTTTAAAACAAAGAAACAAAAAGTTTTTTCATTTCACAGAGGACTGCAGCAAATAGGAGAACATCCCAGTCTTAAGAATTCATTCAAACTTCAGCAACCCAAGCTTAGGATTTTATGTCCTTGGATGTTTTAATTGTGACCCATCAAACATGTCTGGAGGGAGAAGAGGTGAAAGGTAATGAAACAGAGAGAATTTGCACACTATGTTGTGTCACAGCTCCACAATGAGAGCTGTTCTGCAAAGGGGTGAGGAGGCTCCAGTCTGAGCCCACTGTAGGATATGCTTTTTTCAAATTTTAATTAAGCATCTGTCAGAGCATCTTTTCCAGTGGACTTGATTATACATACAGATTTAAACTTCCAAGCGATCAAGTACTGACTGACTAAACGCTGCCGAGTGCTCTGTAATTCCACGGGGTTAGTGTAGGCATCAGTCTGCTCCAGTTTAAGCATCAGTCTGGTCTAAGCCTAGTCATTTAAATTAAACACAGTAGTTACCAAGCATTTTACCTCAACAAACAATACCTCACACTGCAGAGCTCAGCATGAGAGAAGAAAGGAGTGGCAGGGAAAAATATAAGAGCAAAACACGTTCAGCCTCATCTACAGATTCATGTCTTAGCATTCACAGATGCAAAAGCTTTGACTTCAGTGCAGTTTACATAGTGCCAGTCCTCACCTGGAGCATGCCTAGCAAGAAGCAAAAGGACAACTGTACAGTCTTGGGTGTCATTATTGTAAAGATATTTAAAAGAACTTGGTTATGTAATGTTCATTTGAATACACATATAGAACATTGTCTAAAACTGTTTCATGTTTTAGTTGCCAAGTTATTATTCTTGTGCAGAAGATAATCTTTGAGAGAAAGAAATTATAAGATTACATTGACTTAAATATAAAAGCTGGGTAGCAAAGGTATAATAACACACATCCTGAAGAGCATGAAAGAACATGCCTGAAAGTTTGAGGTCAAAAAAGCTGCACCTAATGAAAAAAATGTGATTCAGAAGATGAATACTGGGACATTGCCTCCTGTCTGTTATGTTTTCTGAACACCCCTGAGGTGCCCACAACTGCCTCTGTACTACAGTTGATTCGATACAGACCCACTAAAGTGATTTTCAACTTTTAGACTTCTGAGAATTGGTCAAAATGTTCAATTTCTGCAGCAAGTATTTATTTGTTTGCAAAAGGCTGCTGCTGAAATGAAATCTCACAAAAAAACAACCACCACTGTAGATTTATGCAGAGGAATTTCTGGACAGCTAGCAGAATAAAAAAAGGGTGCTTCATTTTGTGACTGAAATTAAGGGGAATTGTGATCGGTAGAAAGCAATTCCAAAATACAATGGACATGACCTTGATTTGGTCTAAATATTTTAGTAACCTGGACAGCAGGATGAAATAATCTTTCATTTCTATGTATTGATCTAAATTTGAAGTCACTGGACAAACAAGCAGGAGAGAAAAATGCTTTAACTAAATGAAAGCAAACTTCTGAATCTTATTCTACATCAATGTGGTGGAGGGTGTGCAACTCAAGACTATGTCATACTTCCAGACTGAAATGATATGACCAGTTCAGTGGGCTGAAAAATGCAGGAAATGCCTGAAAAGAGTTGTACACAATGGAAAGTTTCTAAGAACTGGAAAGACATGCCTGTCAGAGTCTGTCAAAGGACAGACCAATACAGAGAGAAATGTGGATGGATCCAAACAATACATATTTTTCCCTCAGACTCAGGGTATGTTTCAAAGAAAGCCAGGTATGAAAGGAGATTAGCCTGTGTCTTCTAATACATATTTTATCTCAAATACATTTATTTCAAGTAACTGATGCCTTCAGGAAAGCTTTATATACCACTACTACTGTTCCAGGAAGAAAATACAGGTAGAAATTTAATTCTTAAATAATCATATAGGAATCTGACTTCAGGCCTGAGTAAGTCTGCAGCACCTTAGGGTTTGAATCAACCTGAAAGTTGCATTTCAGTCAACTTTAGTAATACATGAACAACGATCAACTTTCCAGCTAGGTCTCATCTTTACATACCTACTTTTACCTACACAAGGAACCATATAATACAACATTAGACACTAACTTTTCTGGATCACAGGAAGTCAGTTTCTTTCTTAGAAGAGCTGTATCTTTCCATCTTACATTTAACTGTCGGTAGTACGCATTCTGCGTGCAAGAGGTCTTAGAAACAATTTTTCACCTCACCACTGTAATTATATGTATACATATCCTAAGGAATTGTGCATTTCTCACCCAAGACCATGTCATTATCACACAAAATAAATATGGGCAAGCCTGATCAATACAAATTACTTACTAAGCTTCAGAGACTGTCTTAAAAAACAAGCTTGGGTTGGGATAGTGTCCCTTCCACATTTTGGAAGTTAAGACTTCAGATACTTACAGATTAGGGCAGGTGGTGGGAGGCAGAAACTCGGCCATGCTCCACAGGAACTTACCATGCTTATGGAGCCATAGATTCCTTATAGTCCTCATAATAATTACCTAGACACCCCTATATATTTGGATCACAGAATATTCTGAGTTGGAAGGGATCCACAGGCATTATCAAGTCCAGTTCTTAAATGAAGGCCCACACAGGGATCAAACCTGCAGCCTTGGCATTATTAATATCAGGCTCTGACGAGCTGAGCTAAGAATGTTAAGAATGTTAAGAATATTAAAGGCCGTCCAGTCCCAATCCCCCCTGCAACGGGCAGGGACACTTTCCACTAAAGCACATTGCTCAAGACCTTAGCCAATCTGGCCTTGAACACTGCCAGGATTGGGGCATCAGCAACCTCCCTGGGCAACCTGTTGCAGTGCCTCACCATCCTCACAGTGAAGAAGTTCTTCCTAATATCTAACCTAAATTTCCTCTCTTTTTGTTTGTACCCTGCATTCCTTGTCCTACCACTGCAATTCACAATGAGTCCCTCTCCAGCTTTCCTGTAGCCCCTTCAGTTACTGTAAGGTTGCTGTGAGTTCTCCATGCAACTTTCTCTTCTTCAGGCTGAACAGCCCCAAGTTCCTCAGCCTGTGTTTGTAGAGAAAGGTGCTCCAGTCCTTTTTTCATCTTCATGACTCCCTCTGGACTTGCTGCAACAGTTCCATGTTCTTCTGATAGGCACACCAGAGCTGGATGCAGCACTCCAGGTGGGGTTTCACAAGCGCAGAAGAGGGGCAGAATCCCCTCCCTTGACCTGCTGCCCATACTCCTTTGGATGCAGTGCAGGACATGGTTGTTTTTCTGGGCTGTGAGCACACTGCCAGTTCATACTGAGTTTTTCATCAACCATCACCCCCAAGTCTTTCTCCACAGGGCTGCTCTCAATCTATTCTCGGCCAGGCCTGTAGGTCTGCCTGGGATTGCTGTGATCCAGGTGTAGGACCTTGCATTTCGCTTTGCTGAACTTTAAGTCTGAGAATAATTTGCTGGACCTGCAAAGCTGAACCAGTGAAGACAGATGCAATCACCTGGCTCAGGCTGGTGCTTCAGCCAGCAGGAGAGTCACTGTGCAGTCATGCTCCCTTCTGTGTGATTTAGTCTCAAGGGCCAAACTTTGACCCCATATAAGCAATTCAATTTCCTCTTGTAGCTTTAGCAAAACTATCTGCAAACAAAGTATTCACTCTTACTCTGATTTCAAGCAATGTATGCCCTAAAGGTTTTAATTTCTATAACCCCTGAGAGAGAAGGGGACAATTGCCTGTTACAAAGGCTTGCATCCTTATAAAAAGCAGATGAATGAAGCACAAACTAGAATAACACCCCTTTTCATTCCTCTCTCAAGAAATGATTATTACAATAACTATTGTAAATAAGAAAAATAACCAGAGTAATCTTTTATTTAGGATATTGAGAAGATTCAAAGATTTATGTATATCTCTAATACAGGTAAGCTGTTTAATTCTTAAGGAGCCCTGTAGGTAGCCACCGAAGTACAGTGTCACAGACATTAACATAAACAAGGAAAATTATATTAATTTCTGCTCTTTTACTGTTTGTTATACATGAGGATTCCTGGTGTACATTACAGGTTCTCTTGCAACACAAATGCCTGAGCATGGGGATGGCTCTCTGAAGGTTCACAAGCATCTTTAGAAACTACAGCCTCACACACCTGAACCTCACTGACGTTAAGGGGTTTGTTCCCCTTATGGGACACTCTCTTAAGAGCTGAGCTCAAAGATCCTCGTGGTTCCCTTCCAACTCAGAATATTCTGTAAAATCTGTGAAATCTGTAAGAATAGAGGAAGATTGTCATGTAAAGGCTGTGGTAGAATTCCACAGCAGTAAAAGATGCAACCAATCTCCTATTTCTAAATGGAAGTTTCTAGGGCAGTTTCTAGGTTCTCAGTTTCTAGGGCACCTGAGTACTAACAGAATCTTGCTGAAAGAGCAGACAAGATTTTTGTTGCTCTAGGTCAAAGCTCTTTTGTTCAAGAAGGTTTTCATCCTCTTTCAGCCCTTCCAGCCTGCCATCATGATGTAAAAATAGGCATTTGCTTTGTTCTTGGATGAATACCAAATCTTTCATTTCTATTTACAGTACAGTGATGTTTACAAGATTTGGGTTCAAATACATTATAATGGAAATTATATATTGTTTCACTGACTCATGCAGGCAATATGCTAAAAGAGAAATAGTAAGAGGTGGCACCAGAAGGAAAGGGTAATGAGGTGCTTTCCCCAGGTCAGTGATCAAGCCAGCAGCCAAACATAGGCCTGAAAAGTCTTCCAGTGTCCTATTTTCTGGTCTGTTCCTGCTCTTTCAGAGAGGGAGGTCAATGTAGGACTACCCTCAATAGCTGATATAATGAAGCTGTGGTATCTCTAGGTCACCAGAGGAGAGTAAGAGAGTGAAGTACATCAGGGGCTTCAGTTCTTTAGCATGATATCCAGATAACACAGCATATCATTAGGGCCATTTCTGAGTCTCATACAACAATGAAAAATGTCACATGGCCACCTTCCGTGACATCCTGGTCTCTTTCTTGCCATGGTGTTCCACGTGAAAATGCATAGAAGTTTGTTCCCCTCTGCTTTCCAAATTGGAGGAGACCATCAGGTTGTCAGTAGACTAAAAATCTTTTTCTCAAAATGGATATTAAAGTAGATGGCTTAATTCCTTACCATAAACTTGTCTGACAGAAGACGCTGTTCACTTCTTTCTACCATTCAGAGATACCAGGCAAATACAACAATTTTAAGATTTACTAGTTTAAACTCATTACTATGTGAAGTGAGCATAGCCACTGAAGTGCAAGCAACATACACCATAACAAATTCACTCTGTTATTTTTCCTTCATCTGCACATTCCTGAAAACAGTCTCTGTGTCTGGCAATACTGTATAAGAATCCCAGGCCATAACAATTGCCTTTGGGTGTGGAAAGCCAAGTACTAAATCTTGTCATCGGGGGCTGCGGTTCCTTGGTACTTCCAAGGATTTCTATTGCACCATTATAACCTTTTTCCTCTGATACCAACCCTTTTCCTATGCACCACTCTTAGGGAATGATCACTCTGGGTGTAGTAGTAATGATAAGTATTGCAAATGTACTCCACTGTGTACACTTGTAGCTTCCAGGGTAGGTAAATTAGCTTTATAACACCTCATAGGTGTTAGGCAGCCAAATACTCTAAGCTATAAAATCTGATGGCCAAGGGAAATGGTAGTACTTTATGAGCTCATTCCATCTGAAATCAAAGACAAATCTCATTTTCCACCAATCAAGCTATCTCAAATATCCCCTCAATCTCTGAGAGGACTTAGCCATGTTAGGCTTGAAGCATGCAGCAGTATTAGTTGTACAGCAGCAGCAGCCAAGCTGGGGCAAGATGTAGCTCAGTAAAGAGTAACAGTTGAAGTATTTACCCAGCTTCACCAGTTATATGTAGAGTGCTGAATCTTCTCCTTAATTTTTTTTGGTGACATTTATAGTTCGGTCACAAGACATGGCAAGCCAAGCAGGCCACGTGCAATTTCATCTATAGTTAACACCTCTTGTCCCAGTACTGTGGCATTGACTTTTTTCCAGTGCTAAGAGAAGCACAGCAGCCATGTACTGTAGGAGAGATCAGCATAATGTTTTTAGAGCGCAGATGTGACATCGTTTTACAAGCAACAGTACGAGCAGATGGTGTTTAGAGAGTTCTCCTTGCCTGCTCTAAAACACCTCCGTTGGGTCACTAATGGATTCTTCGTCTCGTTGAATGCTGCATAAAGATACAATGTTCCCAAGATGATGCATATGGTCATTTACAACTTCCCAGCTCATCAAATTAGATTAAAATCTTCACAGAGCATAGACATCTATAAGCCAGTACTCAAAAGAATAAGATATTTATTCAAGACAGGCTAAAATAGACAGTCTGAGCTGCTTTGCAATAACAAGAATGTGTTTCCAGTGAAATTAAGTATTTCACCACAAAGTCTGGATTTTTGAAGTTAGGGGATTTAATTCTGTTTTTGTCCCTTTTCTGCCCTCCCACCCCTTCTTTTTTAGAGAAAGAGAGCAGAAAGTGAGTCAGGAGGGGGATATCTATATAAAGGGAAAAAACCCCAATATTATTATGGTGAATTTTTGCACAAGATTCAGAGCTCCAACCAGAAAACAAAACAATTTTCCAGCCAAACCTACAATTTGCCTTCAGAGGGGCAGCTACTCAGGCAGAGAAAAATCCTGAGCACATGCAGTTCACAGTGATTTCAGTATCTTTTGGCACATGCCACAGGAAAGCAAAACTGGCAATCTGAAATATTTAGTGTTCCTTTCTCAGTGATTTTTGTTAACATGACTTTTCTACTTCCTTTGAGTTTGAAAAAAAAACTCCTCAATTGTACTCTTTATCTCTGGATGCCTTTAGAAAGAAATGGTACTTCAGAGCAATGGAAGTTACAACAGGCTTAGAACAATTACCATCAGCAGAGATGCCTGGAAACCACAAAGCCAGGCAAGGGAAGGTCAAAGAGCAAGAGAAAAGACTAATAGATCTCTCTTTTCTGGTCCAGGTTTGGTCTACAAGTGTAATTTATGACAAAGCTTTTAAAGGTGCTTCAACTAATTTTTCATTTCTTCCTTCAGCCAGCAGCCTGCATTTGTCATGTTTACAAAATGTGGGTTTTGCCCTGCCATGGCATGGCAGTAGTACATCAGAAAAGCAAAGACCTCGGTATGCACTGACTCTCACACAGCCATATGCAACACTATTTTACCTTGTCCACATAGTGAAAATCTCTGAACTCAACCAAGAAAAGACTCAAGTGCAAGGCATTTCCCAGAGCCAGAGGTTGCTCTGATTTATTTTTCAGTTGTGAGGGACTGATATTTTTCCCCACTCATTCTAAGGTTTTCATCTCTATTAAAATTCTGCTCAGTGATGTACTGCATACAATTAATAGAAACATAGATGTAACTTTGTTCCCACACTCCCACTGTGTTCTAACATCTAACTGGAGTGAAATAAAAGTTTAGTTATTAATATGAACCCACCACAGCAAGCATTTTGGGGACAGAAAAGAGGGAATCAGTATTACATTACTCTGCCAAAGCTGCATTTGCATTATTCTGTTTTTTCTGTAGGCTTGGTGATCCATTGGTTTATTCTCCCATCAAAAACTGTAACATTAAAACTTTGAGCCCAATAAATTTAAAGAACAGAAACTTTCATGAATTATGGTATGGTTTGAAAGGTTTTATACTAAATGTGGGTCTCAGAAATTAAGCCTACCTGCCCCAACAGCATGACTCATGTCTCAGAACATCAGGAACTGTTGGTTTTGACCTCAGGTCAGGAAAGGAGAAGCGGGACGCCATTTGGGAACCTATTTTATGTTTATAAAATACATATTTTTTCATAAAGCTCAAAAAGAAGGTATTTTCACAGGCTAGCTCAGGCATCTGTAAAAAGCAAAAGCAGCTTAAATTTGACCTTCTCAGATGAAACTCTTCAGTGCCATGAGGTTCAGGCAACAGGAAAACACATCTTGTGGATAAGGAAGAAGCAGTACAAGCCATAAATCTTGGCTTTAAAACAGTCTCCCATGATATTCTCAAAAGTAAGCTGGTAAGATAAGGGGGGAAAAATTAAAAGGTAGAGGAAAAACTGATTGGAAAACCTTATTGAGAGGGTAGTTCATAATACTTAGTTGTGACCAGGGTCTCAGGGGTACCAACACTATTTGCTATTAGCAAGCACATGCATTTGTTTTGAGATACCATTTCTTTCTATCTACAGAGGGTAAATAAAACATGCAATTCTGCTCCTTTATCTCAGTTGGAAACCACAGTAGTGTGTTTGTGCCCCTGTGTAATACTCTTGAGAGGATCCTTTTGAAACGTCAAAAACACTGATTTCCCAAAAGTAAGGAGGTACTTAGCAAGTTTAAAGAAACATTTCCTGTACTGAAAATCGCTCTTAGTTGAAAAGCCCTCAAGTGTTTTTATTCTGTGTCACACTTAGTACCTAGAATGGACAGAAATTGTTTAAAGATCCCGCTGTTGTCTCCATGCCTCAAATCAGCACTGTATCTACATCAAACTCCCCTTCCTTTTTCACTACCAAAAAGGAATTCCAAACCTTGCTTGGAACTTAATGTTGAAAAAACCCAAGGGAGCTGGATACAACAGTGTTGGAGCACCCATTGTTGAACAGCTGTCTCCTAGACTGTAGTCTGCAGAGCCTTCGCTTGCGACATTGTTGGCCAAGAGCTCTCAATTTCTGACAGTAAATTCAATACCTGCAAAGATAAACTAAGATTATTCAAATCACATCTGTATCTTTCAAGCTTATGAGCTGGTTGCATTAATATTTGATGATAGTTGGGCAGGAATGATCAGGGATATGGCAGTCTCAGCCCCCTGTTCCCTGCTTGGATAGAGAGAGCATTTTAAACAAAAGAGAATGAGGAATAAATACTAGGCCTGTTCACACAGCTACAATTGTTCTCTTAAAAATGAAGAGACATTTCCCCGCAAAGAACAGCTATTCCCTGGATAACTGTAGTAACAAAAACCCACTTTGTGAACATGGCTAAAATGAGCAGCTATTGAGGATTCAAAATCTGGTTCACAACCACTTATTTCTCCAGCAGCCAGCCAGACCTTCGCTCTGTTTGCGATGCTGCGCAGTGCTGTGAGCACACGGAAAGCACCAGACACGTCCTATTTCTGGAGACTCAGAGCTGATTCATAGTCTTGCAAGGGGAAAACCAGGAGTGCTGATAAGCCAGCAGGATTCAGAGGAACAGAAACAGTGAGCAGTCAGGGGGGAGGGCATGAGCAGAACACCATGACACAAGAAGGTACGCAGGGCACGGGTTTGGGGCTGCCCCTGGTGCCCCCGGCTGACCTGAGAGACCCCAGCGGGGTCCCCAGCCCCACGATGGGATGCCAGCAGAGCAGAGATGGAGGCAGTGCTGCGCCAGGCACTCGCCTCCTGCCACTCCCACCCAGCCGATCCCCAAGCAGCAGTAGAAGATAAAATATCGCCCAGTTACCATAAGGAAAAAACAGAGCCACCATATTGCAACCCATGCAAAACCAGAGTTACTCATGGAGTAACAAACTGCTAACAAAAAACTCCTAAAATTAGTTTTATGAGTGCCCATATTCACCAATAAAATGCAGAAAAGACCCTTCATTTTCCCTGGATAAACCTGTCTTCTTTTGCTTCCTTTTTTGATGTTGTAGTAAAGCAAAATTGAAGCTAAACCAGTCAGCAGTTACACGAGGGAAGTGTACAGTCCATTGCAATCAATGCAGTTAATTAAAAATACAATTAAAACAGACTCAGTCATGAGAATTGGAACAAAATAAATAATTAAAACAAAATTAGTTTGGCTCTTTTGTTGAGCCACTCAGTCCCCAGTTAAAAGTAAATGGCTTTTTACTTCACTGATAGCTACAAAAGCAGACCTTTGCAGCCCCAAGTTCTCCTTTCAGTGTTAAGGTGTAAGTGCATAAGTGCCCCCCCCACCCTTCCCCTTTCTCTACACACCTTCCACAACCAATCTGCCATTCAACTCCCAGTGCTGCAAAATTGGGAGCTGGTCTGGGGAGTTGCAAATACAGAGCAGAAAAGGAGCATATGGTGGTAGAAAATAACAAAAAGCCTGTTAATTATTCCAACCAAACATGAAACATTTCCCTACAGCAGGAGGGAAGCTGTTGGCAAATTATTATTTATCTGTTTATTTATGTTGGAAATAAGCAAGGGCAGAAAGAAGTAAGACTGTTCCACTCACAAGCTACTGGCAGCTTTTTTGTATCTTGCTCATAATCATTTTGGAGTGTAGAAACTAGCATTGCAGGAAGCAACCTAGGAAAGAAAGAGGCTTTGTTCTTCAACCACCAGGCCTTCAGAACAAATGATGGGTACTAACACAGCTAATGGCTCATTTCTGAGCTCAGGTCTGCAAGAATTCCTTTTACAGGAGATTGCATCTCTGACTGATATTATTCCAGCAGTGTTGCAGCTCTATAAATTGTGTATTGACAGCTGTGGTTGGTTTCCTTCTTTTCTTGTATTCATTCACATCTTAAATGTTCCTTCCTTCCTTGAAGGAAATACATCTCTCACCCGTGTTGGGAAATGTGAGGAAAGAGTGGGATGCTGAGAAGAAAGTTTCAGCTTTCAATTTCTCATTGCATAAGCTTTCAAGTTCTTCCAGTTGAGAAGGAAGAAACAAATGAACCCTTCTGGCTGAGTCACTATTTAATAACACAATAATTAGCTAAACATCATGACAACTAGGGATTAAGTATTTTCCACTCTTAATGAACTTCTATCATCAGAAGAAAAACAAGAGGTACTCTTCTAGTTACTCAGTTATTTTAGTGCCACAGATCAATAGCTTGATTTTTACATTTCTCAAACTTATGAAGCCTAATAGCTATAATAAATATTAGTATGTGTCCTTTAAGCTAGAATGGAATTTTTTGAAGGTGCATACTCACTGCTGTAATTTGTCAGGAAGAACTGGCTAACAAGTGTCTTTTAAATCCTTACTTTCAGTGGAACAACAATTGTTAACACCACAGCTGCTCCAGTGCTTATTGTTACTTCTTGTGCAAACAATTATTTTCCAAATAAACATTGTGACAAAATGTAGGTAAATTTAGATACATATTTGTAGGGAATAAAACTGCCTTTTCTTACAATTGCCTCCTCTGGTTTATTGTGTAACTTTGGGTAAGGGTCAAATTTGGTAGTTCCTCAGTTTCTTCAGCTGCAAAATAAAAATAACTCTTAATCGGTTTGTTTAGTGTTTCAGGATCCTCTCATAAAATGGATGTGTTGCAAAAACATTCTTAGAAAAATGAGAAATCCTTATTCTAATGTATACTGCAAATTTGTCCTATCCCCCTGTAGTACTGATTAAATCTATGATATTTAGGAGTGTTTCTGTTCTTGCTATTACGAAGTGTTTATGTCTTGCTTGGTTTTTGTTAAAATTTTTTAAGATGTAGCCTGCAACTGACAACATAGGATCTTTTCCTGGAATAGATAATTAAATAGTTAATTAAATTATGATGAGTGTTAGAATATCATATGGTCTTCATATCTGAAAGAAAATAACTAAGAATTGAAAGAGGCTCCCCATGGAAGTGGTCACAGCACCAAGCCCATCAGAGCTCAAGGAGAGTTTGGACAATGCTCTCAGGCACATGAAGTGAACTTTAGGGTGACCTGTGCAGGGCCAGGAGTTGGACTCCATGACCCTTATGGGTCCATTCCAACTCAGGATAGTCTATGAACCTTGTGTGCAGCCTAGCCAGTGCCAAACATAGCACTCTTTTAGTCCCTCTTGAGGCACTGAGGGACAACTGAGTTTTGTGCTTACTGTCCTAATACTTCAAGACATGAACATATGTTTATTTTATTCCTCAGTTTCCTAAAATTATTTAAAATGAACAGTCCTTTTTTGATGGGCGGTTTTGCATATGTCATTCCCAGGTCAACTAAATTAGACACACATTCATCAAAAGAATTACCTGTTTCCACAAAGGTCTGTACACCTTCCTTTTTTCAACCAGAGCAGGACACTGAATTGTGTCATTAATACCTTTTTATTATTTCACTCTTAGTATAGTTTATGAACCTCTTGGTCATAACAGAATTTTACAAAAACAAGGATATGTTCCTCTAGGGTAACTAGGGAATTGTGAGTTTCTCAATTGCTTCAGTTTGTTGAAAGGAAAATTTCTATATTAGATTTGACAGTTTTAACTCCAGACCAGTAAGACTGGTTATTCCCAAAGTTACTTACACCCTATTACCACATTACCTCATTATTTTTCTTCCAGATTAGGGCATCATCTCTGTGAGCCTTAGTAATGGCACTAATGTGTTTTCTAGGGAAATTTCTTGGGCATCAGGTATAACAGGATTTTCCAAAAAAGGTGTTGAATGTGCAAAAATATATCTGCTATGCTGTCTTTCTTGGCCTTTTTAAGGGCATCTAATCCTATGAACATATTAACCCCTTTCTGTGCCATCTAAATTTCTCTCCCTGAAGTAACTATTCTTTTGTATTTATGTAATTCCAGTTGGGCTGGATATAACAAAAATAAAATAGAATAATAAAACCATGGAATCAGCAAAGTCAGAAGAGACCTTTAAGATCATCCAGTCCAACCATTAACCTGTCACTGCCCCCTGTAGCCCCTAAACCACTAAGCCTCATCACCCAGCACCACACCCACATACCTCTTGAATCACCTCCAGGAATGGTAACGCCCCAACCTCCCTGGGCAAGCTATTCCTAGTAATAAATTAAATAATTAAATAAATAATTAATAGTAAGAAATTAAATTAGGTCCATCTATAAAGTCAATGCATTGTTAACCCCTGAAATCTTTGATCTACGTAGAATGACTGCATGTCATGGCAAATTTTACTGTCTTGTCTCAGGTTTGCCCTAAGTCTTCCAGCAGTCAGTGCCTTTTCTGCCAGCCAGAACTGGCAGGACTCGCAGCCTGCAAAGCTGTTGTGGTTCAGACTTAGTTCAGTTGCAGACTTTCTATATTTGCACTTTCCTCTTATAGCTCAGAGTTAAAAATATCTTACATTTCTATGTCAACTACAGCACTCAAACCCCTGTAATGCAGTTTAGCAGTTAAATTACCGTGTCTGGATTAACTGTAAACTATTAATTTCAGTAGAAGTGCAGCAGAACTTGTTACTGCGAGAAATAAATTCACCTTTTTATTATCTTGCTTTCCATTGTCAACCACTGTCTTCACAGATGATAGGTGCACCATTCCAATCTTTTCCAGTTGTCATCTGTATTTCCCAAAATACCTGATCTAGCAGACCTTTTTCACAGCTCTGCTTCTCTTTAATAGCTCTGCATTTTTTATTTACTACTGGTGCAATGGGGTGTTGTGTGTTCACCTTGGGCCTAAAACACTTCAAATAAATTCTTTTTATTCAGTGATGCATTTCTACCTCTCTCCACTAAAACACATTAGAAGTTAACTGACAGCCATGTTACTGTTTTATATTAACGTTTCACCTCTCAAAAAATTAAAAGAGAATTCAAGGGGAAAAAAGCCGAGTGCTAAAAGAACTATAGCTTTTGTGCTCTTCTGACATAAAAGCCTGAAATTATCTATCGCTGGGGTTTACTTATTTGTGGAAAAATATGATTTAAAGATTATGACAAATACTTTAAGTAGGAAGCCTAATGATATATGTGCTGTTATTATCAATGTATAACACATTATGGCCACTGTGGAACTACTCATTACTGAGATGTGAAGTCAAAGGGAAAACAGTAGGGCTTGAGAACCTAATCTTGCAAACATTCACTGTGGGTGAATGTGCTTCCTGATGTGTCAGGCAATGAAAGAAACACAGGCAGAAAATACTCACCTGTGCTTGGAGTCATTCTTTGGGTCGTATTCCCAAATTGGATGAGAAGTATGTGACTGCTTGGAGGTGAGAGGTGGTATCTTCAGGATTGATTCCCAGGACAAAAATGGTGATGGTTTCCCTGGAATCTCATCACTGAGCTTGTCAGCCTGGCAGCCAAGTAAGCCTGCAGAATTCCAGTGCCCAGTAATCCTGATTCTACATCATCTGAGATTTTTGGACTATATTTCCTCTCCTACCACTGTCCTGTCACTCCTTTAATGGGAAGGAGAACCCAGCTGCCCATTGCAGAAGAAAGCACAAAGTGCTCCAGTCAAGCCCCCAGTCTTAACAGCAAGGACCAAAGGATACCCCCAAAAGTAGGCATTTCATAGTCCTCACATAGCCTGAGTCTCAGCTTATGATGCTAAATAATTGTAACAGCTGATTTCTCAGTTTGAGTCTTGCATAATCACAGCAGGTGGGAAGGAAATAATTAAACTGGGGTTTTTTCAAAGTTCTATAAAATGTCATCACTCTGGTAAGAAGTACTGTGATGTTTCCATCCCTGTAGACAATGTCAGCTTCACACTCTGGCCAAAGTTCCCCGAAGGACTGATGAACTTAAAAGAGCAGCTGTAACAGTCTTTTATGGATATTTGATTTAATACAACATGATACTTTCTTTTGAAAAATGTATGGAGCTATACTATGGCAATAAAACACTTTTGCAGTGAATACAGAACAGACTAACTACTCTTTAGAGAGTTATTTCAAAGCAAATCATCTTACAAGGATCTGAGAAATCAGGTCTAAGATATTAAGCCTTTTCATTGGTGATTGCAAGGAAAGCATTTTATTATTAATTCATGGTTAATGCAAACATTCATAGTGCAATAGATAATGATATCAGGACAGAGTGATTTCACTTACTGCAAGAACATTTAAATGGTCAATGATAAAATTATACATCCAGGTGTAGTAAGGTAAGATCACTCTTTTAGACTAGAAGACCATAAAACAGGGTCGGCTGAGGATCAAGAAGTTCTGTTTAGCTGAAAAGAAGCTAACATAACCTTGGATTTAAAAACTTAAATGGGATGGAACGTTAAAGAGGTATATTTGCCTCTATGCACAGAGTAAAGCAAGATCAGGTTTAGAAAGACTGACAAAAATTCCAGGCTGCCGTTGAAGAAAGATACAATTATCCTGTGACAGAAGAAACTCATGTGTGTGGAAATGGATTCAAAGAATATATGCTCCATGGTCATTCCAGACCAGAGGCAAGGCTGACTGGAGTGTTCTCAATTCTCCAATGCTTCCTTCTCAGAGGCTTCTTAAAGTTACTGTTCTCCAAGTCATTCAAGAAGATTACATATACTACATTTGGCAGGTCCCAGGGAGGTGTATATAGAATATGAGCTTCTATCAGTTAAATGAAGTCAGAAAGGAGTGAGAGAGAAGTAAAATTTTGTTGTCATTCAAAACAAACTAAGAAAAAGAAATTTTAAGGCTAAATGTTCAAAAAGGTTAATAAAAGTTAAAGGCTAATAATAGGTTAACATGGGGACCACTGAGTCATACTTTAGCAAAAATGTAGGAAAAGTAGATAAAAAATGAAGGAAAAAAGCCTTAAAGATGCACAAACTTATTCAGAAAAATCAGTAGATAAAATATTTCAAGGAGGACTAACAGAGCTGGAAGAAGATAGAGCACAAGGGAAGGCAAAGTTCAATACAGACAAATCCAAGTGTGCTTGATAACAAGAAATTTAAATTTACTGTGGTGGAAAAACTAGGAAAAGAACAAAAAAACCCAGTACTAAGATCTGCTGAACACTGCTGTAGTCAAAACACTATGCAGGCAGAGAAAAATGTAATTTTTCTGACCGTATAACTCTGGTCTAGAGTATAGAAAAGAATTCTGATCTTCACCTTGCCAACAACAATCAGAAAGAGAAAGCTTTTAGGAAAGATGAACTAAAAGTTAAAAGACTGCTTTAGGAAGAGACAGCAAAAAGAAAGCATTATGTTTAGGAGAAACATATACAAAACCATGGGCAGAAAAATGATTGTCAGATGCTCCACTTTCTACTTTCATAATGCAAGAATGAAAGACTTAAATGACACAGAAAGGCAATAAGATCAAAACTGATCAAAAGTGATTTTTAAATAGAATAAGTTGCATGTGGAGCTCACTGTCACAAAACAATCTGGAAGTCTGAAAAGATCAATGGGAATCAGAGTGAAGTTAGACATTTGTCTGAAGGTACA
>VYZQ01056782.1:47339-64213 GCA_013400655.1 Mystacornis crossleyi
AAAGACCTAGTGTATATTGAACGTCAGACAGAAGTTGAGGATAACCTTAGCTGTTGTCCAGTTATAAAAGAGATTCTCTGCCTCATCTTTCAGTATGAATGATAGTGAACAGGGAATAACTGGAGGATATCTGAGTAAGGATGAGGACGGTTTAACAGAAACTATCATAATTAAGACAGATTCAAACTAAGACTATTCAGTCTGCTGATGTCAGGAATCCTGCAGTAATCCCCAGCCCAAAATCTTGCTCAACTGACACATTAATAGGCAAGCTCAGAAGCTTTTCTCTGTGTGCAACGGTACAAATATATCCTAAGTGGTGAAAAGAAAACGCAACATGAAGCGAAGCAAAGGCTTCATGGTCAAGCAAGCTGAGCAATCAAGGATGAGGAGAAGTGGCACAAATCATGACAGTTCTCTCAAAAGTAACTTTTTGTTAAGAGAAGCAATTTCATACTCAAGGAACAAGTCGTGATCTATCTAGGTTTGCACAAAGTAGTTCATAAAGTGCTCAATTGAGAATCACGATCTAAAACTTAGAGAGTAATTCAAGATGATTAATCTGAACCGAAACCATACGTAAATGTTAAAATGGAAGCCTGTCAGGCTGGAAAGGGATTACTGGAACCTTCAAAGAAGGCTTCGGACTCATTTTGTTGCTAATACTTGCTAGTGACTTTGAGCCAATAAACAGGTTTGCCTAAATAATAAAGGCATTTAGAGGTATTGACACCAATTAGGAAGCTCATATAAGAACTGGTTTATTTATAAGCAGGATAATGGAAACTGATGAATTTTAACACAACATATCCACGTAAAGACTTTATGTTGTGGAGCTCATCATTTGGCAGCAGCAGAGAAACAGAGTGTGTTGTTAGACTGTGAAACAGATGTGTGCCCCCAGTGAGAGAGAACCACAAGAAATCTGAGACAAGCCTAAGAGGCACTGCAGATATATTTTCTTTAGAGTCACTGAAGCATATATTTACCATACAAGGTACTGCCAAGGTGCTTTGTACATGATGTTTATTCTGATCACCCATTTTCAAATCAGACTTAAGGTAATTTGGAACAGATCCAGAGAAGGAATACTGAAATGATGGAGGGAAAGGAGTACAATCTTCTGAGAGGAGTCAGAAAATCACATCTTGTTTTCCTTCTCAGATAAAACTTCTCTTCATAAATGTGTATGGGAATGTAAAAACAGGGTGGGAGTAATAAGCTTTAAAGATAAAACTGGTACAAGATCAAAGAGAGAACTAGTCATACAAAATTTAACATGGTTAAAATCACCCTCTGATTTCAATCAGTTTAGTAGAGTTCAGAAAAACAGGGTAAAAACAAATCTAACTGTTTCAAGATGGATGCCAGCAGCCTTATGGACATTGCATGACAGAGTACGGGTATTCTAGTGCAGTGTAAAAATTCTGGGCACTGAACTTAGTCATCTGCTCTAGGAATTAAAAAGACAATTTATCTTTTTGTTTACTGAGTTGCGTCCATTTATGTCATTTCTTTGCTGTATGCAGTTAGTCTCAAGCATCTGAGTTTTCATTTGTAACTTAATTTTGCTGTGGAGGATTTCTTCTTTCACCGTAAGAAACATTGGCAGTTTGTCCCAGATAGGTAGGGGATGCTGGGGAAGTGCAATGCTGCTCTTGGGGGTGTTAAGAGATTTGCTATGACTTACTTGTGGTTGTTTCCATCTAAACTGATTGACAAATGCTTTTCCTCATGTTCAGCTTGCAAACCCCCCACAGCTTAATGGAACACTCCCATTCTTTCTAATACCTGTGATGTTCCTTCTCACAAGAGAAAATCTTCAGTGGCCACAACAAGTTCATAAGTATGGAAAGGAAAGGATAAAGGCTGTCACTCTTAGTGACTTCTGCCTTCTTCCCTTAGGGTTAAATCTCCTTGCCTTCCATATTGCATCTGACTGCAACACATATAGGAACTATCTTCAGATGGTCTGAGCATAGTGGAGGTATTTTATGGACTGTGGTGTGGAGGTATGGCTGAAGGACATGCTTTCTGACCAAATATCTACTACAGTGGCAACTGTGGAGACTTGGACTCAGTTTTCTATGTATCTCTATGAAAATTTCAGGCAAGAGTTTTACAGAGCGATGATTCTTCTTTTGTAAACATCTATCAGGTACATTCAATACAATCAAATTCAAATGGACACTTCCCCCAGCTCTTTTAAAGTTTCTGTAGATTAAATTTTAGTCTTTCTTTGGGCATTGAGGGGTACTTCAAAGACGATAAAAGAAATCTCTAAAAATTGATCAAGATCTAATTAAAGATTGATCCTATCCAATTACGTAGTCTCTAATTTTTATTAAATCAAATCTTTAACTCTTTTACTCTGTAGGAAAAGAAAGGAAAAAGGACCACAGTAGTTTCTATCAATAAAACTTTAGCACAACAATGAGCACAAAAGAATGCTGAAGTAATGTAGTTGGATTGAAAATGAGTGGCAGTTTACAAATGTGCCAGAAGTTCAGACAACTTTAGTTGTGGATGAGCTCTCATTTACAGCTTTCCTCAACAAAGAAATAAAAGTAACTTCCACGATAATAAACAAGTCTGAGTAAACAGTCAGAATAAATTAGTGGCAGTAACTTCCTGCTACTCTTTCTTTTCTGGTACATTTGGTAGCAACAAGCCAACATGCCACTCCTAAGTCACTGAACACAGTGGGAAGACTTGGTGAGCAGTGAGCCAGAGTCTAGGTCCTGTCTCTTCCACTAAAATGAAACAGCTCTTTCCAAGAAAACTAAAGATAACAAGGAAAATAAAAAATTCACCTCCAGGGTACTCCTCCTTTTTCACACATATATTGGGAAGATGCAGAAGGGTGAAAATTAACCTCAAGATCCTAGGGGAAGGAAATTTCATTAGACATCTGAAAGATCTGAAATCTCATGTTTGCTTGTCCCTCAAAAAGTGATCATAAAGGAAATAAAACATAAACACAATGTGAACTGAATAGAGTGGTAGATAGACCATCAGCATTACTTTTTCATTAAAAAATGTTTAGGTTCAATAATCAGTACTATGAACCCTGATTATATAAAAAAACCAAAGAACTGGAAAACTACACTAAGTTTTATGTATGTCAGTGACTAAGAATATTCTGCCATTGTCTTGAGGTTGTTTGACTCATTAATGAAACATGGAAAGATAAAAAATTAGGGGATCATGGTATCCTTTATTCACTCTGCTGACTTGAAAACAACCCAGAGGTTGTCATGCTGTCTAAAAGGCAATAACCATATTCTAAAGAGGCACAGTAAAATTTCCTGGGGTTTCCATTAACAGCATCCATGCTTTCATTCAAGCCAGCAAATGATTTTGTTCTCAAAGAATATCAAAGAATATCAACTTGCAATCTAGAATAAGTGAGGGGCGGGGGACTATATAAAAAAAAAAGAAAAAAAAGACAAAAAAAAAAACTGATTTCCTTTTTTAATATTTGCTCCAAAATGGACTTTTAAATGTTTAACACTTCCAAAAAAGGAGAGTCTTGGCAGTTGTTCGGTGTATCACACTTACTTCCTTCAAATACTTGGAAAAAAATCAGGTTTCTACCAGTATTATTAGGCATTGCCCAAAAGTGCTTCTAGGCAGAGTTGCCATACCAAGTATATCTGTAAAAATCCAAATCTTCAAACTTGTCTCAGTATTTTAAATAACAAAACTGTATCTAGAAATATAGGCTATTTAATTACTAAGACCAAACTTTTTCTTAAAAGCAAAAGTTGGTATTTTTAGGCCAGTTAAATAAATTCTTTAGTCATACTGCCTTGATATTGTTTAAAAAAAATGTAAATAAATCACATCTGATATTTTTGTAATTAAAGGTAATTACAGATATTAATTTAAAACATTCAATTTTAAAAAATCACGCATCTTCAATCACTGCTCAGTTTAGGCATCGAGAACCACTTGAAATGCATCAACACACTAGCAAGCAACAATTTATGGAGACTTACCATTAAGGACATGCTTACACCAACTTTTACTTCAGTCTATCTGCTTGAAATAGGTCCCACAAGACTTTAAGGACACGATTTGTCCTAAAAGTGGCCAATCCAGGGCTGGTTAGAATATATTTTTAACTCAATTCAGTAATATATTTCAGATAGGAGCCTTCATAGAGAGCAGTGGGAGGATAATGCAACCTCTAAAATTCCACAGGCTAAATCAATGGCAGGGATCTGGCTAGGAACAGCAATTTTGCCTTAGTAAAAATGTCACCTTCTGATAACAGAGCTGTTTCAGAAAACCACAGACTTTTGAAATAGTTGTGAGTTGCTAAGGCTTTTTGGGGGGATAAAAGAAGAAAAGAAAAAAAAAAAGGGAGAAGAGGAAGAAATTGAAGAAGAAGAAGAAAAACCAAAAAAGGGGATAAAAAAAGGACCTTTCTAAGGGAAACAACTATCTGAGAAAATAAACTGCTTGGGATGAAAGCTATATTTCTACAGATGCTCTTTTCTTTGTTTTCACCATTTCTAGTTTCTATACGCTCATTTGACTCCCTAGATTGAAAGCTATGGCAAGTTCTCTGCTGGAGAACACACAGGCTCTAGTCCTGTCCTGTGCTCCTATTTATTTACTGGAAGTGGATTCCCATCAAAAGACGTAATAGAGAATTGCAGTGCTGCAGCCCAGAGAGGCCCCTGACCTGGGGCAGAGCAGCCTCCTCAAGGAGCATTGATCTGAACCCACAGCTTCCACATCAGAGAGGAGCCATCTCTTTACCACACATCCTGCCAGGGGAAGGCAGAGGAAAACATCCTCAATGGTCCAAAGGAAAATTGGCAATATTACATGAAACAAAGAGCTTTTACTGTGAGGAGGTAAAAAACGCAGTCCTACCAGGAAAAAAAAAAAAATAAGTGCAGCTTGATTTAGTTTTCTTGTTTGAATTGGTGTTAGGCATTTGCTGTGCTTTTTTCCCCCCTACTAATTTCCTGTCAGGATTGGCAGCCAATGACTCACCTGCATTCACAGATGAGTATCACCAAAATATCAGTCTACAGCTCCTCTTCTCAATACTTTGATTTAATCACACAAAGCAACCCCCACACTGACCCCATGAGTGCAGCATTACTCAAAGCACTAGGCAAAAGCAAGGCGAGGTAGTTTCCCTTTATGTCTGTAGATATTGCCATAACAGAAGCTCTAAAATCAGATATTCTAAGTACTCTGTCTTCATGGTGACTCCCAGAGTTCAAAGCAAAGAAATAGTAAGTAACCCTGGAGAGAAACGAAGTTGTCTCCAAAATTAAAGGAACATGATGATCAGGGCAGTTTTGGAGAGTTCATGTCCAGAGAGCCAAACTGGCAAGCCCATGGGTCTGCCAGTAGCTCCTCAAGCCCAGAGAGAAAGCCCCTGGGGTCCATTTTCTGATCAGCAATGTTGAATCTATTTCCTGCATATGACAGAATATGCATGATTCAATTGATAGACACAAATTAGAGAAAGCAATTATGGGTCTTTAGATTACATTTTAATCTCAAGGTCTGAGGTTTTCCATAGGCAACCTTGTGGCTCCAACAGACATTGCAAGGACTGTGTAAACACGTATTACATATGTTACTGAGAAACTGAGGAGGGTTTTTCCTGCAGCTGGCTTCCTGCCTACCAAGTTACAGTGAATGCCTAAAATCCTTAATGTTTGTCATCAGAAATTACTGTGCAAACACCAGCCTGACTGACAACTTATCTAATGGGCAAATCAAAAGTAAATGAGAGAAAGGGAAGACAAGCGACCCAATGAAGAACCAACAATTTGTCATTTGGGATGTTTTATTATGCAGTTTGACAAATTTCCTACTGGTTAACTGATTGAATTTACATTTATCTATTTTTAGTCTTTAATTTATTTCATACTCAAATATGATTGTTAGCCATTAATCAATAAGGTTTAAAGTGCTCATGATTAATGGCCAGTGCTTTCAGTATAAATAAGAGATTCTGCGATGCTGGGATTTATCTGGCTCTAGTGATGGCAGGATTGCTCTGAGTGCTCATTTCTTGTTACAATAAAGCAGGACTGGGAGAACTGATGAGATTCTGTGCCAGGGCTGTGCTGAAATGAAATGGGAGCAGCTGTTAAGGATCTGTGCTAGATAATGATGAAAAAGAAGCCAAAGGGTTAACAAGACTATGCTTTTGATAAAAGTAATGCCGGAGAAATTAATGAGTCTCCATGCTATAGATAAGTAGGGACTTACAGCATCTATACGGTAAAAAGAGCCCAGGCAGATTAATGAAATGACCCCCCACGGCTGTGCCGGGTCTGTGAGGATGCAAGGAGAGCCTCTCTCGCCGAGGGAGAGCTGAGCCGCGGGCGAAGGGTTAACGGGAGCCCGGCGCGCCGGGGCAGGGGCCGGGGGAGGCACCGGGGCCGGGAGTTTCAGGCGGGGCAGCAGCAGCGAAAGGGTTAACGAGACGCCTCCATGTATTGAGAGGCTAATTGTCAGGATAGTGTATTACTTGAGGAAAGTAATTTGATTACTCGAAACTCCCACTAAGGAGGCAAGCTCGTGTCCTTCCATCTGTCGGGCTCTGGGAAAGATGATGAATTGAGCTCCAAATTCACGTGTGATGAAGTCACTGTCAATCCCCGCCAGCCCAGCCCGCTGCCATGCCCACCGCACAGAGGGTAGCACCGCAATTCAACTTTCCCTCGGAAACCCAGGAGGCTCAGTAACCTGTTACTTGCTGCTGCTTGCTTTTTTCTTTTTTTTTTTTTTTTCTTTTTTTTTTCCCCTCCCCATTTTCTGCCTCAGCGCTACAACTGAGTCATTCTGGTGCCCAAGGCTCGTGGGTATACCGGGCTCCCACTGCGCTCGGCTTTATTCCCCACTTCGGCTGGCAGCGTTATTTTCGGCTAATGCAGATGTGGGGCTCACTCGCCGGCGCTTTGTAGCCACTGGTCGAGAAACATTAGGAAAGCCTTAACTATGCATAAATCTGCAGAGTGAATGTTTTCTTTCATTCACTTGCTCCTGTTATTTGATTTCTTGTAGGCCTCTGCGGCAGAAATGGAGAAAATAAGGTAAGTGAGACAGTTTATTTACATCTCATTATAGAGAAGAAATGTTCTGTTGCACAATGCTGGATACAGGCTCTTGGAAAATATTTCGCTTAATACGATCAGAGTAGAATACTGGATTGCATGATGATGCAAGGCAAGCTGTGCTTTAGAGACAAAAGAAAAGGAATGTGGTTGTTCTAGTAAATCTATTTTGCAGGGATGTCAATTCAGAAAGCATGTTTTACACACAAACATGTTTTATTGCCAGATGCAGAGCATATTTGATTATATAAATGTTGTAGCCACTTGTCCATTTACTGCAAGACCCTGCCATTCCATTTAATGAGGAAAGGGGATCAATAATTCATGAAAAAGCTGAAGAAAATATAGGCTTGACTTCAAAGCATCTAATTAATGTGGTTTGTTTCAATATAGCATGTAACATTGGTGTTTGATTTTTGTTTTATACTGTATACCAGCCAGATAAATCTTGTCTCTTCTGTGTTTAAAATGTTGTCATACTGTACCAGTTTCTCAGCACATCTCTCTGCTTTAAGCAAAAGGAGATGGGTTTTATAACATAAGTTTTCCATCTCATGTCCTAGTGGAAGTCTGCTTTTGGGGGTATTGCTTTTGTGTATGTTGTTGAGAGAGGAAAAGAAAGAAGAAAGCATTCTAGCCCTTTTAAATAAATGAATTAAAAATTAGTAAAACCTTGTCTACTAGCACATTATCAAAGTGATAGGTAAGAGACAAACTTTTTACTACTTTTAAATACTTTATGGAACTTCTTTTCATAACCAAATTCACTGGCCATGATCTTACTTGGTTTTATTGGACAAGCCTAAATTCCTTCTCCGAATGTGGTAACTCTGGTTAGTGACAACTGCTGCCCAAGAACAACTTTTTAGATTCCTTCAGTTTGGAATGGCTATCCTGAGTTATTAGAAATGCAGAAAAGTTCTGAAATTCTAGAAATAACTGGGGAAGAAAGGGCAAATGCAAAACAACAGAAATTTGATCAAGTGTTTCATGAATTCTGGGCTGGAAACAGAATCCTGTTTTTCTTTTGAGGCAAAAGAGGTTAAGTCTCTTACAGTGGACCTGAAGATGCATGTCCAAAAGTTACTAAGAATATATTTTTAAAGCACTTAACTTATACACTTTCGTAGAGCCTCATAACAGAAGTACTGTAACTTTTGTGATGAAAGAAAAATACTGTGCAACATATTATAGATTTGCATGTATATAAGCATTATAATGTTAAAGGCGTGAGGTTTTCCTGAGTAATGCCTGAGGAAGTGCCTCAGTGTGTGGACTGGTGTCTAATAAAAATTCCAGACAATCACCTATGGCGTATGCATGCTCCTGTCATGAATTGGTCTCTTAGAAGATGCAAGCAAATATGTATTTACATGCTTGCTTGATAAGCATGTGTGCACAAATGCAATATAATACTTGTAATACTTTCCTGAGCATAACTTGGCCTCTGCTTTTAGTCTTGCCCCTTTTGCAGTAATGGGCTGCCGAGGCCAGGAGAACAAGCACAATGGATTGAAAAAACAAAGAATTTTTTATGATGAGAATAAAAATTCATGAAGTTCCATTTTCCAAACACCGCAGTTTTGCAGCTGTCAGGCTTGCCAGTCCTTACCTCCCTACTCTCTGAGTGCTACATAGATGGAAAAGCCCACCCTGCCCCATTGAATGAAGTAGGAGCTCCACTGTTAACTCCACAAAGAGAAAGGTCAGGCTCTCTCAGGAGTTTGCCAAAGAAATTTTCTGTTACAAATTCCTGTGTGCAAAAGTTGATTTTGGCAGATGTTTGCCAGCCTCACCCCAGCAGGTTCAAGGCCAGTTCCAGAGCTTCATGTGCTCCCAAGTAGAGCAGTGAGCCAGGCTAGGGGTGCTCCAGCAGGACCCAGTGCACAATCTGCACTGCTCCATCCCAAACTTTTCCAGGCTCCCTGTTGACAGTCATTTTCTTGGATGCAAACCGACAGAATTCTCGGCAGTTTAAGGAAACTGGAGTCGTTATCTTAAATAGCTGGTAATCTCACAGCCTGGAGAGAATTAGATTTTTCTAAATTTACCAAAGTCTGGCACCCAGGTAAAAGACAAATTACCCTTTGTTTTAACCACCGTGGCTTCAGAGAGGTCATGAAGAGAGATAACGTGAAGCTAGGAGAAGAAAGAAAGAAAGAAACGAGGAAAATGGCAGGCTGGGAGGAAAGAGGTATTTTCTGTTATATGTAGAAACCAGTGTAACATGGAAAAGTCATTCCCACATGATACTTCTTTGTGTTCTGCCCTATCTCCTGTGCCCAGCTCCTTCCCCACTCATTTTTTGTTACCAGCTGAGGATATGCCATTCCACATCACCTGGGATGGTGTCGGCCCATGGACTAGAGGGTAAGCCCATGCCAGCTGTGGAGCTGGGGTGCACAGAGGGTACAAGGCTCCAGCAACAGAGAGAGGAGAAAAGGGTTCTGTAAAGAGCAAAAAGGAAACAAATCTTGTTAGAGAAACAGGACAAGAGGAGAAAGGTGCATAACCACAGGACAGTGAAGCCAGGTTGAAAACCCTCAGGGTTAGAGAAATAGAGGTTTGCATTCCACAGTGCTCTTCAAGAGAAGAAACTCTTTTAAATAAGAACAGATGACAGTCCTTGGGAGCTCACAGGACCAAACATTTTAAGAAGACTGCTCTGTAAGTCTTTGGGTGAGCTTTGCACATTTTCCAGTGCAGGAGAATGGGGATCCATCTGGGGCACCCCCAAGGACTGGGGTAGCCAGGCCCATTCAGAAAGAGGGGTGAATGCAGGATCCTGAAAAATTGATCCGCTGATGGCCCATGCTTTATTCAGCCAAAAAATGCATTGAGCCAGGCAGCACAAGCAGTAGTGTAGCAAACTAACACAGGTCTTATTGTTACATTCCTTCACTGAGAATCTGTCCAGAACAATGTGGTTTGTCTCACGTAACACAGCAACATTTCCCTTTGCAGACCAAGGAGCTGCCGTGACCTGCAATGTCACAAGCAGGGGCTTGCTGTGATGGAATTATGTGTGGAAGGAGCAGTAGGAAGCAGAGGTAGGAGGTTGTCAGTATTTAGCCTGCCACAGGGACACCTTCCTCTAGAAGTGGAAACATGCAATTTTGTGCTAAAACTTTAACTGAAAAAAATCAGTTTTTGCAATGAAGTCTTCTCACTGTGAATGATTCTTAGCAGTACAGTGTTTATTACATCTCAAGGTACCAATATATTAGGCAGAAGTGAGGCTAACTACTAATCACAAACCTCTTGAGGATCTGCACTTATGTAGGTTGGCTGTGTATGGTTATAGAGTCACTTTAAGCATTAATTACTTCTGACTCCAACCATTTATATAGGTTTATTTTGGATCTGGTTCTTTTTCATGTCTATAAACAAGGATTGAAAATCTTTGTTAATTAAAGTGAGTTTCAAATATACCTATACTATCTTATTTTGACTCAGCAGTGTGCTATCTTTGCTGCATATATGCAAGAGAAGCACAAGCCTTCCAAGCCTGAGGCCTTGTAGATCTGTGGTGGCTGGCACACAAAATTGCCAGTACACTGTACGCTACTCCTTTAAGTCGGATTGAACCCATAGAGTGGTTAGATGTGCAAATGAAAGACCAGTTCCACTGCAACTCCAGTACAGACTCCCGGCAGTTTTTTCTTGCTTCCATTTCATCCTGCTTAAAATACAGGTTGTAATATTCAAACTTTCTAGTGAGGATGATGTAAGGTTTGGCAAAAAAGAACTCTAGAAATACTTTATAGACAAATATTGACCAGATTCTCAGGGTTTCTTACACTGAAGAGTATCTTACTCCACAGGAAATGTCACTTAAAGAGACAGATATTGTTCAATAAAGGCTTTTTCTTTTTTTTTTTTTCAATACACTCCTAAAATTTCAGTGACAATTCAGAAGCTCTATAAATCAATATTCTTAGTTCTAAGCTTTCAAGATCCACAACAGGCTGAACTGTGTATCTAAAAGTACACAAAACAGGACACATCATCACCATCACCAATTGCCAGGCTCACAGTGCCTCTAAGGAGGCTGAATTTCCACTTTACAATGTAATCATGGTATTCCTCAACTGAAGATTACTTTGTTTTGGTAGCATCAGTAGGGGGACTTTACTAATTACCCAGGGATCTCTGATAAAAGTGACCCATGTCTCAAGGAACTTGGGAGGTAATATCTTCATTTCACTGTAGTCCTTGTTTCAGAACATATGAAAGCAAAGTGGTTTGTTTTGCACACACAGCTGGTAGTAAGTCAGCAGCTTGATCCAAGTCTCTTGAATTTTTAGATTTGGACTTTTCTCAAGCATGTTTGAGTTCATCTGTGGTAAGGAAGGAATATGGGTTTCTTCAAAAGGAACATCAGAGGTACATGCAGTTCTAGGGAAAAGCCTCTGCCATGCTTTGCTGGAAATGTAAATACCTTCTGAAATGCCCACCTGATCATGCTGTATTCCTTGAACTTGGTATAAATATAGCCCTCTTCATATGCTAATGAACACGCAGCAATTTCCTGCCATCCCCACCTTGTCCTTACTCCTCTCTCAGCCTGTATCTACATTAATTTTACCATATACTTGAACACAAAGGGAGGATTTTTTTCTCCCAGAAAGTTAACCAACAAACATGGTTTACTTTAACCTAGGTCTGGTCTTCACATCCACAGCTGATATGCTGGGAACTGCTGCCTTGTACAGAAGCAAAATGCCACAGGACAGCAGCAGGGCTGTGCAAGAAGCAGCTCCACCATCTGCTCAGCAGTGTCTTCAGGCTCTAGTTGATGCCAGGATGTGAAACCCCAGCTGCGGACACAGGCAAAGAGATGGAACAGGGCAAGCTCAGAAGAAATAGAGCGTTGGGAGATGCCAGCATGAAAGGGCCATGAGCTTGGGGTCATTAGAGGTGATGGTAAAAAAGTTACCAAGCTGGGTGAATTTTGGGTCCATTTTGAAAGACAAAGAAAAGGAAAAGGATAAAAAAGCTGCCTAATATATTTTCAAACAGGTAAAACAGGTCTTCATTTTTCCTCTGTTTTGCAAGCTGTTTTTATCTGCCAGGCAGTCCCAGCAGCAGGGACAGCCCTGCAGTGCTGTTTTCAGCACATCTGGTTTGTTCATGCTGCCATCCAAGGTGTAACTGCAGCTAAAGCACGTCTCTCTCTCTCTCTCCCCCCGAGACTATGCTCAGCTTTGAGTCTGGTGGTTGTCAAACATAGTGATAGGAGCAATGGACACATCCAGATATATTCACAGCCCCCAGGGGAACTATATCCCTGGAATTGGGATTGGTTGAGGCATAGAGCCATGCTGATCTACCTATTCAAGTACCTTTGAGAATTTTGTTAGTGCTGTCGGAGGCACAGTATGCTTGTGCAGCTTATCACACCTAATTTCCACTATTGCTATTCCCAGTGCTAGTCAGTCAAACCAGCACTACTTCCACTGAGGAGGGAGTGTTGCTGCTATACTGTCCTACAAGCCCGTGCCCTGAGCTTCCGTCTGCTGCTTGAAGAATGATCTAAAAGGCAGTGATGTCAGTGTGCAGGGAACCATCCCCAGTCAACTGATGTAACAAGTGCTGTGTTATAGTATCCTTCAGTTCTAGATAAATACTGAGCGAAGCAAAAGCATCCACCCAACAAGAAACACGACAGAAACAGAGGGCAGAGCAGATTCAAATTGAATGAAACCAGGTATAGCTGTGTAAAGTGGCCTGCAGGGACAAGTGGGAGATGAGCAAACATCTGAAGAGACCAAGGAAGTAGGTAGGAGTAGATGAGCCATGCCATCAGCCAGGAGCTGCAGTGAGTCATGGGGAAGAGGCTGGACCTAAGCAATGCCTAGCTTACAAATAATGTTCTGCCTACCCCTTTCTTGCAAGGCAAAATGCATCACTGAGCAATGCCACAAGCTTCTCAGAAATGAAAAAATAAATAAAAGGAGGCATTTGGGACAAATATCTAAGAAAAAGAAAGAAAACTCCATTTTGTATAGTGCTTGTGATTAGTTCAGAACTTTGTACCATAGGGAGAAGAACTTACAGAAGTTTCTTTTTTATTGTTCAGTTCTCCTCCTTCAAGCTCCAAAGACACCATTATTCATGATTCTAAGAAATTCAAAATGGGAAAATTGGACGCATTCCCTTTATTGCTAATAGGCTTCAGTTTATGTAAGTACTTTGACCAAAGCTACTGGAGGGTATGTGCTGATCACTGAAAGCAGCAACTTGCAAAGCAAACAGTGGCAGCCACTGCAGCAGTAACAAAACAATCTTATAAGCTGAATATAAGAGGTTTCATGCTATGAACCCAGATGGTTCAAGGACAGTACAGTTTGTGAACTGCACTTGAGTGTGCTCTGTGGTGAAATCAAGTAGATTTTGAATGCTTGCTGCTGCTACAGCTCACAGACTGATGAAAGAAAGGAGATAACTTGTCTGCAACACTTTATTACAGGCTTTTTGCAATTTCCGGCTCTGCTGCTGCCGGCATGGCTTAGGCAATTTAATTTACCAATCAGTTCTTGATTTACACACAAGTGACTTTAGAATGCATTCAAATAAAAACTGTATCACCACATTTGATTCAGCGTTCTTTAAAAATCAAAGCATCTGAAGTATATCAAAACTATTAAGATTTTTGCATTAAAAAATTGAAAAGACTAAATAGTCTTAATGTTTTAGTGATGACCTAAAGCCAGCTTAGCATGAAGTACAATATGCTGAAAAATAGGCAGTAGATGGTGAGGTGTAATCATGCTTTTTGGAATTCATGAATGTAAGGGTTGTATACAGAGCCCTCCAGCAGAACAGCAGGATTGTAAGTGCCTGTAGCTCCTTGAAGGATTTCTCTCATGTGTGTGACTGTCCTACTGCTCATGTGAACTACACAACTGCTGTCATTCAACTCTTCCAGGAGAAACAAGATCCCCCTCACTGAACAGTGCAGAGTCACTGCTCATTTCTTGGTTTGTAGTAAAGTTTGTACTGGGATAAAAGTGAGGCCCTCTATGTCACATGCAGTTATATCGTTCCTTAAAGTGTGACTTTCTTCATATATGCATTTGTTAAGCTCTGAAAACAATTGAAAAATCAAATTGTCATCCTGAACTTGCCCAACTGTCACCATGTCAGCAAAACCGTAACTGAGAAGTTGTGTTCAAGTGATCTTATACACACAACTCATGCAGCAGACTTGCATCTAGGAGAGCAGTTTTTGAGCAGAACGTTGTTGGCAAAGCAGTGGTTGACTGACTTACTAGGACACCATGACTACACAAATTCCATTTCAGTTGTTCAGAGCAAAATGAAAATCTTGCCTTGACTTTTCCCATTTTCAAAAGAAGGAGGGGAAAGAGGAGGATGGTGTCCTAGAAGAAAAGAGTAGCTTCAAACTCTTTTGGAAACCACTGAGCTCTTCAGGGAGTCTCTGCTGTTCTACAGCAACCCTCAAGTTCACAAGAAGCTCTCATGACTCAGCAGCTCCAAACTGCTGCCTTCTGTTCAAGACCGTGTCAGAGCAAGGGGTCTTAACTCTGAAGCTTCCATACAGATCAGATCAAGCAAATGAGCTCATGTTATGTTTCTGTTAGCTGTAACTGCCATTTAGACAAAAGGATCAGTTTAAGAAATTGCTCTATTTTTAAGGCATTCCAAGAACTATATTGGAATTCCCAGCAATGAATGGCTGCTTAATCTTTTCCCTTGACATCACCCAAGAGCTCATGCTTGCAGCAGGCAATTTGAAGAGATAAGAAATCAGCACTCCTCTTTTCTGTGCTTTCCAGCTTAAAACATGTTAAATCTTTCTGCTGCTATTTAACTCAGGGATGTTGGCTTAACCAAGGTATTGCACAAATTAACACAGTGTTCAATGCTTCACCTGTACAGAGTAATCTACAGATAAAAAAAGAACTTGCCTATACATCTGTATAATTGGTCTTACTGCAAAGTTCTACAGATGTAGGTGTTTGAAATTACATTTAAGCAGCACTAAATATATGGCACATGACTTTGCATGCACTTATTTAACTAAGTTTGTAACTGCTGGGTCACTTGCCCTTTGAGATATGATTTCATCATGTTATGAATCCTATGTCTGTCCTGTAACAAGGAAATATTTCCAAGGAGTTAGTATTTCCAGAAACAGTACAGACCAAGGTGTACCAAGTACTTCCCAAGATTTAAAGTAGATCCATGAGTGGCTGAAAAATATTTGCAGCTCTGTCCAATATTCTTAAAAATTCAGTGTGAAACTGTAACTGTAACAAGGCACATTCATGGACAGAAACTCATCCTAATGATGAGGCAAGTCCTGCTTTCTATAGGGAAATAGAGATTTTTTGAGACTACATACAAACAATCTATAGCACTGAAACAATTCTGTTCGGATCCAAAATAAACTGTACATTTATTTTTGACTCTCAGCTTATGAATAAAAATGATGCTTTTATTTGTATTTGCATTCTAATTTAGATTTATAAGAGACCAACAAATAAAGAAGGAAAGATTGAGTCAAATACTCTGAAGAGTGGGTAAAAATGAGAAACACAGCAAACTAGCCCAAAGCAATGCAAGTAGAGTGATGAAAGACAGAACAGCGATAATATTTAAGTAATTAATTGGAAAGCAACAGCACAGCTCAACACACAGAAAAATTTGATTGTTCCAATCACAAAACTGGCCAGGAAGTTTTTACACAAGCCCAAATGCTCCTCTGTTCTACTCCTTTCCAGTGCTGAATTCACAGACAGGCTGTTGCTAAAAGGGGTGCATTACTGGCCTGGATTATTTTTGTCCAAACCTGGACAGCAGCTGACCTTCAAATCCCACTTTTCCATCTCCTTGCAGCTCTGCAAACACAGTGCTGGGCAGAGCCACACGGCGAAGGAAATACCCAGCATCTCAACCCATCCCAGCAGTGTGACCCTGACCAGTCTGAACCTCAGCACTTCCACTTCAGTCCTGAGCCTACACAAGCCTCTTGGAAAAGAAAAACATTTCCTGGCTTATTCCTGCCCTTACTGTACCAATGCCACCAAGTGCAATGGGCACGAGGGGCAGGTTTCCAAGTAGATTTTCAGCCCACACTTCGAAATGTGGTCTAGAATAGCCCAGTTAATGCCAGTCTTTTCTCTGGAGCTCCTAGATATCTAACAGTCTCGCAGAGGTGCCCAGGTAACGAGGGCTGATGAAGGTAATGTGAAAGATGGAATTTTCTGTTTTCTCACTTGTGGAAGACAAAGCAGTACCCTTGCTTTGCAGCTGGAACTGCTAAGTGCTGCAGCCCACTTGCTAAAATGACATTCCCAGAAGTGGAGTCTCCTGAAGCATGTTTTCATGTTTCTTTGGCCCTGTTTTATTTCTCCATGAGATGCCGACAGTGTCTTGTCTTTACATTAAATGTCCTTTATAAAACNGTCTTTTATAGAGCTCTTTCACTCCTGAAGGGATCAAGAGCAGGAAGCCTCTAGGACATACAGAGCAGTCTGCAGTTCCATATGAAGGAATGACCAAATTCAAGAGTCTTGGCTTTTCCATGAAGAAGGTTAATTAGGCCTTTGTATAACTCAAGGGGTAGCTCTGGCAACAGACCATATGAGCAGGAGAGGGAAGAAATGAGTCATAGGTAGAGGCGACTGACGTGAGCTTCTTTGGGCCAAATTTAGCTGACCTATACTGTTTAGTAACAAAGCAACTTCCCTCCCTCCCCACCCCACTTCCCTCCTTCTCAATCTTCAAGAGAAAACACAACCTAAAAGT